>PVKM010046239.1:0-11755 GCA_004027735.1 Carollia perspicillata
CCCCCCCACCTCAAGCTCCACAAATTCTTCAGAACTTAGCAAAGTAGAAACACTTACTTCACCACTCTCAGCAGACAGGAGGACCACCCACACACACAAAAATTCCTTGGCCTTGAAAAGGTTGCATTGCTCTCGTAGCTGAGTGCCAAAACCCATTCTTGGCCAAACACTCGTCAGAGCCTCACTGTGCTCACAGCCTAACACAGCAAAGAGGTACATTCACAGAACCTGCCTGCTGTTTATCAACAATGGCGATGATGGAACTTGAGTGGCGGGTCTCTCACTTCGCCAACCTGAGACAGCAATAAAAGATGGGAGGGAGGACCTGTGAAAATCCCTCCCCCCTTTTTTTAACCAAAACATCATGTTCTTGGTTATCAAAATTTTCAATCATACACACTAGCCTGTAATTCTTTTAAATTTGTGAAAAACAACCCAACCATACAATAGTCAGTCTGACATTTGCTATTATTTTTCTTTAAAAGAAAACAAAAACCTGATTAGATTTTTAAAAATGAAAACAAAAAAAACTCCCTCTGTTGAGAAGCAAAGCCTGTGGCTTAGAAATTATCACTCTGATTAATAGCACATAAGTGTTACCTGACAAATGGATTCCTATCATAAATGCAATTAACACGCATTTCCTGTGATCCCCACTGTTTTTAGAAAAGTTTATGCCCAGCTCTGGAAGCAGTAACTTGAATAGCAGTAAATCACAGGAAACCTCACCTCAGCGCACGAGCAGACTAGACTGTTTCCCACCTCAGTCAGCAGAGACCCCCCCAGGGAAGTGTTGGACCCTGGCTCAACAGCTGTCCGAGGAGGTCCCTACCCCTCCTCCCTCAGAAGTCTTGCGTCTACTCCTGGACAGATGCTGTCCACAGTGAGGCCCATTGTCGGGCTCTCCTGAGACCATCAGGACAGGCAGGGCCTCTTGCCCCCAGGAAATCCCTGCCCGAGTCCCCACTTGCCTCCGCATGGGGCTGGTCCCTCACTGTCAGGTGTTTCTGGCAGTGATGAGGAAATACCATCCAAATTCAAAGACCACTGAGCAGAAGAGAGTCAAATCTGAACTCACTTCCTGCAGGGGGTCAGGGGTGTGAAGGACCATGAGAGCTGAAGGGAAGCATGGAGGGCCACGCGGCCTTTCCAATAGGAGAAACGGAAGCGTCAGGCAGGCATGTACGTCACAGAGAACATTTCCCAGCATTTAGAAGATACAATTTCCGAGGGTTTTGACTCAACACATGTCTCCCCATATCCCACGTGCCGATAGGTACCCACGTTCATCGCCTGGAAACTTACCTCCTGGAGATGATTTATGTTCTGACGACAGAGAAGAGGAGTATTAAAACGGAGAAAGGGGATGTGAAAGCAGGTCAGGGGGAGATGAAAAGACTGAGTCACAGCCACACGACCATCAGAGGCGCGGTCCAGCTGGGAGACACCTGTTGTGCTTCAGCCACCATCGGTTTACTGCACAGTGAGGTTTAGGCAGAACAAAGGGCAAGTAAGTCCACGAAGAATGAACTACACTAGTTAGTGAAGTCAACAGATAGTACAGGTACTTAGTATCGGCTATAGGTGGTTCTCGAAGTCAAAATTTATTAACTATTCAAATGTTCAAGCTGTACAGATTTTTCCAGATGTACATACAACATATTTATCTCATAACAAAGTTAGTTTTTTATAAAATATTTCCTTTAAGGACTAAAGATGCTAAAAAACTCCAACCACCAATTGGCTAAATATGTGACATTCATTTATAGGCACGGTTAAAGGTCTGACATGGGCACACATGGTAAGTCATACAGCTGAAAGAGAAAAGCTACAATTCCTATGATCACAAACTTGACTCATCCGTATTAAAGCAGAAAACGAAGTTAGGCCACATAAATTGATTTTAAGGAACTTTTTATTAGAAGACAAAAGCTATGTCCATTTAAACCATCATTCCTAGAGGAGCTACCAAACAATGAAATTGTTACTTCAAATCGCAAACTACAATACAATCTTTACTGTTCTGATTACCTTCCCTATTGGTTGGTAGAGTACCTCTGACCCCTCCATGATATATGCGGTGGTGACTAATGATCGCAATTAGCAGGAGTTATGTGTATATAGTAGAAGTAGAGTAGAACTGATCACATATCCAATTGAATCACTCCTCCCACTGAGGACAGGGTCAGTAAAATAATGGTTGCAAGCAAGACACATTTCTTTTGTCCGATCACTTTGGCTATCTTTAGCAGTAAATGCCACACCACACACACATGATTTGTTCCATAAAACCTTTACACGTCGTAAATACTTTTTAATCCAGGTTCAGATTACTAACAATAAAAACACTCATCTTCTTTCTTACCTCCATGGACTTTCGCAGGCCCGCATCTACCAGGTACACAGAAAGATGAGTGACTGGATAGACAATTTGACCGCAGACTGTTCGCAAAACAGAAATGTTCTTTTTTAAGGCAAGTGTCTTTATCATACACATACACAGCAATTTATCCATTGGTGAACTTAATCACATGACAGTACAAAATTCAGCAAAAAAATGAGGTTTATTGTTAACATAAACACAAATGTCAGAAAGTGCTAAGACATTCTCAGTGTACTTAACATTATTTTACCCCGAAGTAGAGAACCCTTCTCAAAGTTCTCGTGTGTCCAGAAATACATGAGATTCTGAATTCTTTTTTAAAAAATGCTAGAAATTAAATACTTTTAAAATCTTTGTAATAAGGCTCTCCACATAAGGCTAACCTTTGCTACAAGGCTATGTCAACTTGGTTCCTGAAAACAGCAAAACGTGCACCAGAATTCTCGCTGTTCTGAACTAAAGAAAGAGGAATTAGTCTCATGAGAGAAAAGAGGTGATGAGTTTATTGAACAAAAGTAAACAGGGAATAAGCAAATTTTAAAATACAATAAAAACTTTTCCTATCACATTTCACCATAAAACTGGCCTATGGCATTATAAAGATGGTTGAATATGTAAGGTATTTTTTTAGTGTGAAACAGACATATATTTACCTCTACCTAAATAATTTAAATGGAATTAAATCCATAACTTCATATATATATATATTTTTTTAAATCTACATTCTATGACCTTTACAAAAGTACATCTATTCTTTACTTTCAAGTTAGAAATAGTTTAACAGTTTATCTTTGGGTGTGTCCAGGCAATGGCTACATAAAATGAAAGCAAATACTAATCTAAGTCACCGCCATTGTGCGCATCCCTGTGTGAGCCAGCATCAGCTCGGGGCCTTAACAGTGAAAAATGACCTACACCACATCAAGTGGAACAAATAAACCCCAGACGTCTGCTCTAGTCCAGAAACTTACAGTCAATATGTATTTCTAGTTACTGAACAGTTTGATGCAATGACATTCGGTGAAAAAACCTGATTACTAATTATACTCAGGTTAAAAACATTTTCCTTAAAATCAAAACACAGTATTCATTAAACTTAAATACAAAAGTAAACTAATGACAAGGCAGATTTTTTTTTAAGTTTGGCAATTACCACACTCATTTCCTCTGCCAAACTCCCAGTGATGTGGGGAGAAAAAAAATCCAATTATGTTCACCTAATAATTTAATCAAGTATGCTGAAAAATATTGTTCTGAGCAGAAGTTAATCAGAAATTGCTCATTAAATTTCTATCTTAAATCAAAATAAGGGAAACAAAATGGCATTCAAAAACTTAGACTATGTAACGGAATAAATTGGAATGACAGAGACAAATGCTATGCAAAATCTGGAAAATTCAAGAGCAAACATTTTGGTAACCTCATTCTTGACTGTACATGATAAAAAGGAATTTAAATTGCAGATGGATGAATGGAAGTTTCCATTCAGACAACTGCACGCAGAGTCTCCAGACAGATCCACCATCCGAATTCCACTTTCAGAGTGATGTCAGACATCACATGGCCAGGGGCTGCGGGGTTTCCACCTGACTCCTACAGAACAGGCACAGAGCACCTTCCAGTTTTCAGTCACCAAACTCAGAGAGTTGCTCTTTTATAGAAATGTCCTAATATTGGTTAACAGTGGGGGCAGGGAAAATGAGCCAATTCAATGTAAATACCTAAGTCCTCCTTCATTTCAAGGGATCTAGAAATCTGCTTATTAGTAATTAACCAAACATACCACTGATTTCAAGTACCCGCACTCCTGGAGAGAGCCACAAATCAGCCACAGCTGCTGCCCACACAATGAGTCACTTGTGTTGTAACTGACTGATCGCAACAGCAAAGTGAGCTCCGGGTGAAATCAGTTTTCTACTTGGATTGGAGTACACCAGAGAAAGCCGATCACAGAGCACTTGCTTCTGCCTGCTCATCATGTCTGATTAGCAAAATGCCCGCCACAAACGTAGGCTCCCACAGTACGGTTCTGTGCAATATCTCTGCAGGCAACCTATGGCAGTTCCAAGATTTCCTTCTAAAGGGAACCGTCCTGCCCACAACCATCTCCCCACCTCAGAGAGATCTCTTCCCCTAGGCCAGGAGGATTGGCTTGGAAAACTGTTCCCCCAACCTCAAGATGCTAAGGCTAAGCTAATGCTACTCTGGAATCTGAATAGGAAAAGAAGAAAGAGACTCGACCAGGGGATACCAAGAGGCGGAGGTACTGGGGGAGGTGCAGAGGTGCCACGCTGCTGACGGGGGCTGCAACCCTTGAGTCAGACCCACAGGCTCCAGCAGGCAGCTGCTGCTGTGTCTTTACAACAAACGCCCATTGCCTCTGGGGACCTGCCGTTCCCACTAACGAACAAACCTATAAATGCAGGAACAATGATATATTTTTGAGTTACTGCTAGTTACACATTTTTATCTCAGCAAATTTTGCTTTTTAGGCTAACCAACTAGGGTCAGGTTTATTTTCAGAATGCTTAATAAAGTAGTAAGCAAAAATAAAAGAACTATAGAACACTAACACATTACTTTTAGTGAAAAAGTTGCCATAATTTTCATTACTCTATAAACTTTAGCAATTGTAACCATTATTCAAGCATTTCAATGACTACTAATTGGGAATCCTACTATTTCTAAGAATAGTTGCTATGAGTACACTGAATACATTTATTTTATATCTATAACAAACTATACCTCTCTTTGAAACTTTTCCTAAATATCTGTGGTATAAATGTAACATTCCAAATGTAGCATACCCCACATTTTGGATCATAACTCCATTAGGCTTGAAGATTATTAACATTTGTATTGAAGATTATTAACATTCCCCCAGCATATCCATGTGATTTATTTAAAATGTAGCCATTAGCCAAGGCCTTCGGGGCATATGTACAAAATTAGAGAACTGTAAGTATTTAGTCAAACACTACATGAACAATATTACTCAAGAAAAAATGCCAGTGGGGCCCTGCCATTAAAAGTTAGTCAGACTGGAAAACTCGGTCATGCGTGTGATCATCCAAGCCATTCGGGGAAGCACTGTTTACAGATAACTTTGAATTTTTCTCCAATTATTCTACTGACATAGTTTCCTGGAGGAATTTCAGCATGATTATTTTCACGGTGAGGGATTACATTAAAATATCTGGGCTTAGTATTGTGCAAAAAAAAAAAACAACCCTCAGGCTAAACCAAAGAATGGAAGTTTTGCACAGAACAAAAGGAGTTTTTCAAAGGGCGTCTGCCAGGGCGAGACCAGCTGACGGTCATCTCTGTGCGCCCCCACGGGGCACCGTAGAGCAGAGGTATGGATTAGGTAAATGCTCCTACTGTGTGCACACAAAGGATTTTTAAAAATTATTCTTTTTCCTACAGCAATACTACACGATAATCAATGATCACGTCTTGTTTTTGAGGCGAATGGCTTCTTCCCCCAGAAATCCAGTGATACTTGCACTTTCTGGAAAGATGCAACTTTAAAACACTAGGAAACCCAATTCCAGGAACTCAGACAGGCCCTCTGTTTCTCCAGTTTTCCTACCAAGGTATCCCCAAGACAGGCGGAGGACGAGCACTGTAAAGGCTCCAGCACTGGCTGTTGGGGAGACAGAGCCTGCCTCTCCCCACGCCGCCCAGGACCCTCCCGGTACTCCTGGGGTACCTGAGTACCCAGCAGCACAACGTCAGGTAATAAAGAGGAATTAAATGAACAAACAGAAACGAATGATCATCTCTTTTGTGTCTGTGTGTCTCTGTATCTTTAGACAAGTGAACACAAACTCGAATCAAGTTGGGTTAATGAAGAGGATCAGTTTAATAGCCTTAGAATCCATTAAATGTATATCAGCTGAGGCACTGTGAAAACCACCCTCGAGCACCTCTACGGCTTCAACCTGATTAGGATCTTGTACAGCTCTGGGAACTCTCTTCGACAACGTTGACCTCCTGACACAGCGCAGCAACTCAACGCACAACAAAATCCATCCGCCTCGTCACTGAAACCTATCACCGAAACGTTATCCTTAGAATCCAGCCTCCTTTCAGGAGGAAAACACCCAGCAAACTCGGAACACAAGCAAGCTTCCGCAACCTGATCAAGGGCATCCATGAAAAACCCACAGCCAGCGTCATACTTCATGGTGAGGACTGGAAGGTTTACCCCTAAGATCAGGAACGAGACACGGATGTCCACCCTCACCACTTGCCGCGGACATTGTCCTAGAAGTTCTAGCCAGGGTCGTTTTAATTAGGCGAGATCAATCAATAAAAGGAAGGAATAAGTAAAGCCATCTCTCTTTGCGGATGACATCACCTTATATAGAGAAAACTGTAAAAATTTGCCAAAAGATTTAAATTAGAAAGCAATTCCATTTATAATAGCATCAAAAACAAACAAAATACTTAAAAATAAACTAAACCAAAGAAGTGAAAGGCTTGTACACTGAAAACTATAAAACACTGGAAGAATTTAATGAAGACCTAAGTAAATTAAAGCACAAACTGTGCCCGTGGATTGGAAGGCTTAATATTGTTAACATGGTGATATTTTCCTAACTGATTTCCGATTTCTACAAAAATTCAAAGCTGTCCCTATAAAAATTCCAAGTGCTTTTTTCCCTCAAAATGGATAAGCCTGTTCTAAAATTCACATATAAGTGCAGAGGACCCAGAATAGGGAAAACGATCTTACAAAATACGAGGAACTCACATTTTCTGATTTCCAAACTGACTACAAAGCTACAGTGTTCTGTGTGGTTCTGGCAGGAAAACAGACATACAGATCAATGGGAAAGGACTGAGAGTCCGGAAATAAACCCATACATTTATGGGCATTTGATTTTTGACAATTCTGTTCAATGGTTAAAAAAAAAAAAAGACATCTTTTCAACAAATGGCATCGGGACAACTGGATTACTACCTCCAAAAGAATGACGTTGGACCCCTACCTCGCACCATATCACAGATCTGAAAGTGAGAGCAAATACTGTAACATTTTTACAAGGAAACATAGGAATTAATCTTGAGTTTCTTAGGTATACCACCAAAGCACAGAGCAAAAATACATTGGACTACATAAAAAAATTAAAACCTGTGTGCTACAATTAACATCATTAAGAAAGTGAAAAAACCTTCAAACTGAGATAAAAATATTTGCAAACCATGGATCTGCTAAGGGTCTAGCCTCCAGAATATAAAAAGCACTTTTACAGTTCAACAATGAAAAGACAAATAACCCATTTTTTTAAATGGGCAAAGGATTTGAATAGACATTTTCCCCCAAAGGGTATATACAAATTATCAATAAGCACATGAAAAATATGCTCAATATCATTAGTCATGAGGGAAATGCAAATCAAAATCACAATGAGATACCTGCACACCCACCAGGATGGCTATTATGGCCCCCAAAAGGGAAATGAACGCTGGGCAGCGCACAGAGAAACCGAACCCCTCACCTACTGCTAGTGGGAACGTTAAGTGGTTCCGCTACTTTGGAACATGATATGGCACCTCCTTAAAAATTAAACTGATTGTTACCTTGTGACCCAGCAGTTCCATTCCTAGATACATGCACAAGAGGATGTAAAACATGTTCACACAAAAACCTGCACGTGCCTGTTCATAGCAGCATTGGTCAGAACATCCAAGAAATGGAAATAACCTGAATGGACAACACCAGAGAAATAAACAAAATGCGGCATACCCACACCATAGAATATTATTCAACAATAAAAGGAATGAAGGACTGACGGAAGCTACTATGTGGATGAACCTGGAAAACATGCTAGGTAAAGGAAGCCAGACACAAAAGACCTTGGGTTTCCATTTCCATGCAACGTCTACAGGCAAATCCAGAGACAGAAAGTAGATTAGTGGTTACCAGGGTGATGGGAGAGGGGGATGGGGAGTGACTACTAATGAGTTCAGTGGACGGGAAAACATTCTGGAGTTCGAGATGGTGAAGGTGGCTCCGCTCTGTGAATGTACTGAAAACCACAGAACTGCACACTTCAAAGTGAAACACTTTATGATATGTGCATTTTATCTCAATTTTTAAAAGAAACTCACTGTTAGGACCACCTCTTCTTTATTTAGTTCCACTTTTTTAACTTTCCTAACTCGTCTTCCAAAATAGCCTAAAGCTTATCAACAAAACCATTACTTCCCGCTCCCTTCCCTAGCCACTCACCTTTTGGCCTGGTGACCACATGCTTAACCTCACGTGTGTGGTCTTCCACAGACTAGGATGTGGGTCACTCAGGTGAGGGAGGGAAAAGATTTAACACAGGTAATAAAAAGAAGATATCCACCTACCATCCCCAGCCACTCAGAAAACTTTTGTGGGGAACAGACCACCATGCCTTTTATTATTAATAGTTGATAAAAGTCTTCATTATGAAGTCAAATGTTATTATAATCTGATGTCATACATGGCAGATTTTCAATAATTCGATCTGATTCTGATCCTCATGCAGGTATGCCCTTCCCTAGAGACCTCATGCAAATGTACTTGAAAAATCAAATAGAAAAACACACGTTTCAGGGGATAGTAACAGAACAGAAGGATGATTCACAGGTTGAAAGAATCCCCTAACTGAGTTCCTGTGTGTGAAATATTGTGTTTCAAATCTTTTTCTTTTCATCCTAATGATTGGAAACCTATTTACTACAAAAAATGGGATGCACCTAAGTATTTCTTGCCTGTGTTCTTATCTCTGCCTTGCACTGCAGCACAGAAAAAAAAAATCACAAATTTTAAAATGTAAAAAAACAACACAAACATACATATGCTCAATTTCTACCTGATCGTTTTAAACCGAGTTGACTGGAAGGTAATAAAAGGTGATTTCCCTTAAATTACTATAAGCAAGATATCATTTGTATTATTTAAAAAAAACTTGCAAATGGTAAAATTTTCTGAATAGATACATTTACAAAATTAAGCAGTTTATCTCAAAGTAAAAAAATCTGAACTTTCCAACTCCGTCCTATGAACAAAAAATAAACCGCTGTCACATGAACCTGGAAGCAAAGCCTTACAGAGATTTCTTAATGTTGCATTTTACTTCCGAGTGTTTCCAATGAAAGAGCAGCCATGGCTGAAGAAAGAAGACAAACACACACATAGCTATGGACACACACACACACACACACACACACACACACACACATCCCCTCTCCAGATCAGAGTTCCGGATTTAGAACTCAGATACTGCTCTCCACTCCGGAAGTGGAATTCCCCTGCCCTCTGAATTGCAGAGGCCATGGAATTCCAGCAAAGCTGCAAGATCAAGCTTGTTAACATCCAGTAAAAAAGCAATGTGTAAATTAAGCAAATCCTTGTATATTAATACAGAAAAAAATACCTGTCATTACTTATACTTCCTTAAAAAACAACAACAACAATACACCCTACAGACATCCTCTACTGTGGTGTGGGCAGAGTCACAGGATTATTTCAAAATGATTGAAATAACTGAAATCTATGGGGGAAAACCTACCTAAAACAAAATTATGGGAAATTTTAGTTTTAGTTTTAATACAATGCTGCATAAATAAAGAGCAACACTTCAGTTTTAAATGACATAGCATTATTTAGTTGTAGCAGATGAAACCCAAATAACACTTATTCCCCCTGGCTTTCATCCACTAAATGTTAGTAATGCTTTCTCTGTACTTGGTATACTGTTAGTACTGTTTAATATAAATCAAAGGTTTCTCACCAAAGTTACTTAAGATTAATTTGTTTGAATTATAGAATAATGCACACTGTCGAATTCAACCGCCTAAATAGTAAACTGGCAACTGCACCTACACTGATGATCAAAACTTCAAGTGCTTATTATGCCCTGGCTGATATGGCTCAGTGGACTGAATGCCGGCCTGCGAACCAGAGGGTCATTGGTTCGATTCCCAGTCAGGGCACATGCTTGGATCGAGGGTCAGGCCCCCAGTGGAGGGGTACATGAAAGGCAACCACACCATGATATTTCCCTCCCTCTTCTCTCTCCCTGCCCTTCCCTCTAAAAAATAAGTAAATAAAATCTTTTTAAAAATTGGGAATGTCTAAATGTTTAGGCACAAATGGGGAATTGCTAAAAGGAAACAATGTTAATCACAGGACAGGGCCATGTAATCATGCTTGCAGAGGACACTGCACCTGCCTTGGGAAGGCTCCACAGCACAGAGCAGTAAAGCATTAATTTACTTTCAGGGCAGAACTGATACGCTATCCTCTGGGTGCAGATGGGTCTGAAAAGGCAGGAAGCAAAACACCATACGGAAGCATGCTGAACAAACAGGGAAGTGTGTGCAAGCTTCTCTGACCAAAAGGGCACTTCTCCAGAACATTCCATTAAAGCTTCAACCCATGTTACTTCCTATCCAGCTATGACATTTCTCAACCTGCACCTTCTAAATACTGCAGTGATAACTATGAACTGCACTTATTTGTGTATACGTGAGTGGGTGCATAACTGAAGTTTTGCAATTTAAAAACGCTATAGAAAACCTGAGTTCCCTATACATTGGTCCCAAGCCCTCCTTCCTGACACCTCAAGTATCTAAAGAAATACTTGCTTTTTATTTGACCTATAAAAAGAAGCCCCAAATAAAACACATGTAACAGAAATCATTCATGCCTTCTGATGTCACAAAACAAACAAGAAGCATGTCCAGAGAGCACAGAACCAGAAGGCTGAGAATGAGGTTCCTGAGTCCCGACCGGACACTGGGACACCAACTGTCCCCGTCCGCCTTAGGCTAAGGGACTTCCCAGGGTTTCGGTGCTAAAGCTCTGTTCGTTCTTAGTAACTAATGGGTAGCTGAACTGTCTTTATAATTTATCCAACATGCTCCTTTATGAAAAGTCTGGCGTCTCCAACAAGAGAGTTCTTACTTGCTACTTGAGGGCAGCCTCACAGTCCGCGTGTGTGTTCACCCATGTGGCGATACAGGTACACGTACAGGAATTTGCTTCTCCTGCCTCTGCACACAGAAGTTTCTCCCCCCAAACCAGTGAATAGTTTCTGCCCCAATCTGCCATAGACACTGTGGGAATACGAAAGGTGAGTACAAAAAAGGGCATCCCAGTCCTCAAGGTATTTATAGTTTATTTGGGAAAGAAAAGACATAGTATTCCTGCCCTGGCTGGAGTGGCTCAGTGGACTGAGCGCCAGACTGGGAACCACAGGGTCACCTGTTCGATTCCCAGTCAGGGTACCCGCCTAAGTGGCGAGCCAGGTCCTCAGTTGGGAAGGCATGAGAGGCAACCACACGTTGATGTTTCTCTCCCTCTCTTTCTCTCTCCCTTCCCCTCCC
>PVKM010046240.1:0-11761 GCA_004027735.1 Carollia perspicillata
GGCCATCCTTGTCCTTATAATGCTCCTCTAGGCCTGAGTGTGGGAGGGAATAAGAATGTGGATTAAACTGCTCTGAAATTATTAAGTTAACTAATTACATGAATCGACTTAATATGAATTAATTAACTTAATTTTTGCAACAGCCCTATAAGGTTTTTAATCCCATTTTATAGATGTGGACATCAAGGGAGAGAGAGCGCAAGAGTGATGTCACAGCCACCCAGGGTATCACTGTCAGGACCAGGATTTGAACCCAAGCAGCAGGGCGCAGCATCTGAGGCCATAACCTGCCCACTGCAGGTGTCCGAAAGGCTCATCCCGGGAGAGGAACAAGAGTTCAGATGCCATTAAAGAAAACTCTCAGATCATTTTTGGAAAAAGCAATTGCTGTTGAATATTTGCTTTGTTGAAAATAGCTTGGGTCTGCCCTGGCTAGTGTGGATCAGTGGATTGAGCACTGACCTGCGAACCAAAAGGTCTGGCCTGCGAACCAAAAGGTCACGGGTTCGATTCCCAGTCAGGGCACATGCCTGGGTTGCGGGCCAGGTCCCCAGTGGGGGGGGTGTGAGAGGCAACTGATCAATGAGAAGAAAACAATCAATGTATCTCTTACACGCTGATGTTTCTTTACCTATCTTTCTCCCTCCCTTCCCCTCTCTCTAAGGATAAATAAATAAAATATTTTAAGAAAGAAAATAGCTTGGGTTCATAAAATCTTCACCACACTAGACCCAAATGTGCACCAAGAGGGGACCATCAGCCAGCCATGCATGAAAAGCGAGGAGGTGGCTCTGTGGGGTTGCAGCGGAACGTGACAAAGACTCTGTCCTTGACCAAACTCTAGTCAGGCTCCTTGAAGTCCTCTTCTCCACGAGACCTCAACTTAGCCTAGAAAAATGGCAACTTGTGGCACAATCGATTTCAGCCCCTTCCCCTCACACACGCACACTAAAAATCTCAAGACTGTCCCTAGGATGAGGACCGCTGGGCCGCTTAAAATGCCTGCAAAGCTCAGGCCGCCCCAAGAATTCACTGTGGTTCCAGCCAACACCCGAAGTGAAGCCTCTGAAACCGCCTCCCCAAGCAGGCATTTTGGACCGTTCACAGTGGTCTTCCCTCTGTCCCTTTGAGATGGATCTGTGTCTCCCACAACGCAGGAGTGTCATTTTCAAGGACCTGGAGGCCATTCATTTGAAATGCCGCCATCAGAAGGGGTAGGGCCCTGTGCCCCAGGCTCTGTGGGAGGGCAGACCCCTAACTTCTGTAACTGCCCGCAGATACAGCCCAGCCATATCGCATGAACAGTGGCCAGCCTCTTCCTCACTTTCTGCCCGTGTTCGCTCCTCTGACCCCCCTCCCTCCTTGCTCCCCGGTTCCCCCTTTACTGTCCTAGAGGCAGTTGGCGCTCTGCTCTGTCCCCGAAGCAGCTCACAGAATAAAACCTGTTCTTGCCGCATGCTCCCATGTCCGCCTTGGTTAATCTGTGACACGTGCTCACCAGTACCCGTGCTCACCAGTACACGTGCTCACCAGTACCCGTGCTGAAAGGTGCAAGGCGTGCTCCTGGGTGGCGGGGACAACGTAGAAGTGCTGCCCTGCACTTCGCCAGGGGCTCTTTTGTGCTTGTCAATGTAGCGTGTACTTAATTCCTTTTTTGAAAAGAAAGAAAACCATGCTCAGCCATGCTTCTCAAAATCAAGGTGCAGACACTGAAATAATTTTCGGCAGCCCTTACTAAGCCTGACCCGATGGACTCATTCCACCCTCAAGGCTCCTTCCAAGTGGGGCTTTCTTGTACCCGTTCAGCAGATGAGAACCTGAGGCACAGAGAGGGCGAGTAGCCTGCGAAGACCACAGAGCCGGTGGGCCAGGCCCGAACGTCGCACAGTCTCTGGAAGAGCAAGTGCGTGTACAAAGACAAAGGCATGGAGACGGCATCCACAGTGACTGGGAAACCAAGCTATTCAGGCTTGAAGAAAGAGCGCAGAGGAGCACTGGCCCCCTGGGAGCCTGCCAGGCTTTCCCCTCCCCCTCGCCTTCCTTCCCCCAGGCTCCTTACCAGTGCCCTTCCCTCTCTAAGCCCCGAGGGTCCTCCTTTCCCTTCCGAAACTAGTTTCCTGAGCCCACAGAGCCCAGCTGGCTCACTTCTGCTACCTCTGTAACTTTCTAAATAAATTTTCTCTTATAATTTGAAAAAGGAAAAAGTAAAAAGAGCACATAGGCGTTTTAAACCAAATATAAAACATTCATCACTTGCTTACACCTTTGTAGATTATTTCTAAACAAAGAGAATGAAACAAAAAGAACTTGTAAGGGGAGGAGGGATAGCAGAGCCTGAGAGACCCTGGGAGGGCGGGAGGGCGGGCGGCGATGGGGACATACAGAAGGGGAGACAGACAAAGTGGGAGGAGCACAGAGCTCTCTCTCGCGGGCTCCGGTGTAAGATCTCAGTAATTTTATCTTTCCACCAGAAGGAAAACAAAACCTCAAACTCATGGAAACTGGATACACTGGGCATTTAAGTAAACATGCTTCTTCTTTCACAATCAGATTTATCTTTAATTATGAAATTTCTTAATTAACTGACACAAAGCACCCATAAAACCAGTTCACTCCAGCCTCCAAAAGAAACTAACCTTTATTTTAGAGCTAGGAGATTTCTTGCCTTTGCGAAATTTAAAATCCTGAAATCTCACTCTATGTTGTTATGAGTAGTACACGTCCTGAAACATTTCTGATTATTCAATTCAATGTGTGCTTAAAACACAAAAAGCCTGGGAGATATCCAGACTAGACACACAAATTTTCCTAAGAAGGAGGGCCTGGGTCTAGAACACAGTAGCCACAATGCAGCAGAGTCCTCCTGGGCTGACAGGTGCGCATCACCACCCTTATAAAACAGCGGATGTCCCTTCCAGAACATTATTTTTTTTTTCAAGATTTTATTTATTTATCTTTAGAGGGGAAGGGAAGGAGAGAGGGAGAGAAACATCAATGCATGGTTGCCTCTCGTGCGTCCCCTGCTGGGAACTGGCCTGCAACCCAGGCACGTGCCCTGATTGGGAATCGAACCGTGATCCTTTGGTTCGAAGGCCCACGCTCAATCCACTGAGCCACACCAGCCAGGGCCAGAACATTCTTATACTGAACAGCAAGCGAGCTGCCGTCTCCCGTTTCACGTTTCACCTTTGTACTTACTGGCCTTAACTAATTCAAGGATATTTTAAAGTAACTTATATCCCTCGTGGATAGTTTTAACTGTTCATTTCAGAGGTTAGGCTAGTAACAGGGATAATACTAAGAGCTGCCATATATTCAGTATATACACTACTATTTCGAAACAGTGCTACGCCCTGACTGGTGTGCTCAGTGGGTTGGGTGTGGTCCCACAGAGTGGAGGCTCGCCAGTTGGATTCCCAGTCAGGGCACACGCTTGGTTTTCGGGGTGCCTACGAGAAGGAACTGATCCGTGTTTCTTTCTCACATCGATGCTTCTCTCCCTGTCTTTCTCCCTCTCTTTCCATCTCTCTAAAAATAAAGGAATAAAATCTTTTTTAGAAAACTGTGCTAAATATTGTGTATATATATATTATTTTACTTAATCTTACAGTAAGTGTTAGGCATTTGGCTCAATTAAAAAATACTTATGCATTACAAATCAATAATGGTAAAATTTAAATATTCAAATGAAATCTATTCAGCTTGACATATTCTTAAGCTTAAAATACACCACACCAAGAAGCTTAATAAGCAGTTAAAAATGCAACTTTTCAACATTATATATCGGTTTTCATCTACAGAGTAAAACAGAAGAATTTTAACTGTTTAGATAAATACTCTTCCAACACACTCAAGTCACATTAAGAAATTGCTATCTACAATGTCTTTCCTCACTGAATAATTTTTTAAAAAGCTATTTTCATCTATGATTTATTTCATGCTAGACACGGAGCCACCCTACTGGCATTATCTCATTGATTAGACGGTGCAACACAAGGTTCAACAAATCTTGCTGGACAAAGCAAGTGCTCAATAAACATGTCTATTATGATCTCAATTTTCACATCCCTAATAATTCCTAAGGAGAGAAGGATTATGATGCCCCGCCATAAATAAGGACACGGTGCTCAGTCCTGAGTGACCCAGCTAGTCGTGCGCAGAGTTCAGCCAGGGTCAGGGTTGTCCCTTCTGATGCAGCCACTTCTCACTGCACACTTGATTCCAGAACATTCTTGGCAATGATTTGGTGGCTTGTCAAAAAAAAAAAAAAAAAAAACAATACATGCACTGAATATAATCCAAGTAAGACACAAGGCACAACATAGATTGCATGTGGACTGGAGAACACGGATTTATTCCTGTGGGAATTGGAGACGCCCCGTGGGAGACGGGACCCCGGATACAGAGAGTGCCAGAGAGCCAAATGAAAACGGGTGCTACCATAGCTTCGGGGGGTGGGGGCACGGGGGAGAGGTCCTGCCTCCAATACAAGGTTGCTGAGAGCCAGATCCCTTACCAGGCCCGGGATTGAGGCCGGGGGATCAGTCTAAGGTGGGCAAGTCAGGGGTGCGGGCATAGTAGTGCCAGCACAGCCCGGAGACAAACAAAATAACTGCAAACTGGGGTGAGTGAAGAAAACAGGGCGCTGCCAAGATAGGGGTCAGGAGACACCGTCAGATGTTCAGAAAGCAGCTTCTTACAGTTTTCCTATTAACTGTTTTATAATGGAAACCTGTGGACAAGAGAAGCTCCTTAAGACTTTGTAAGGTAGAAGGAGAAGAGCTGTTCTTTAGAATCTTTGACCCCAGGTGGTCCTTGAATCAAAAACGTTTAGAACCCGCCCCCCCAACCCAAGTGTAGGTGTATTTCTCTCCATTTTCTCACACAAGGCGAGGAAAGGGCCCTCCTGCCGCTTTCTCTTTAATTACGATCAAACCAGTACCAGCCTAAGTGCGAAGAGACGGTGGGCCCCGGAAGGCCCTGGACGCTCTGGTGGCGCCCGCCCGGGTCCCCACGGCAGCCTCGGGCAGGACCGCGGCCAGGGCTGCAGTCAGGCGGGATGCCGACAGGTGGCGCTGCAGTCTTCCCGCGGCGCGGGGCAGGGGGCGCCCGGGGTCGCGACCGCCCACGTGTGCACCGTGCTGCCAGCCTGGGGTCCCGCCGCGCCGGGGCAGCGCGGACAGTCGCTCCCTTCGCCGCGTCTTTCCTTTTTTTGCGAGTGTTCCCTTTAAACTCTGCAGCGCTCGTCTCCACCCTCGCACCCGGCCCACCGCCTGCGCCGCCCGAGCCGCTCACCCGGGGCCGAATTCGGGGTCTGCGGAAGGGCGGGTGTTCCTCTAACTCCCTTCAAAAAGCCTCCAACAGGCGCCGCCACTCTGCCCTCAAATCAAGAAGCTCTGTTTCGCCAAAACAAGTCTCACGTGTCTCCACCAGGATGGCGACGCGCCCACCCCGCAGGGACTCTAGAAGGAGGGAGACCAGGATTGGGGCACGGTGAGGACGCCTCGATATACACACACGCGCACACACACACACACGGCTCTGCTCAGCCTCCGCCTCCAGCCGGGAGCCGCTCCGCCTGCCAGCTTCTGCCGCCCAGGGCTCGTGCCCGCCCGCGCGCTCTCGCCTCTCCCGACCCCGGACCCCGCCGCCGCCCTGGATCGCGTGTCCGGCCTCCAGTCTGCCTCTGTGACCCGGTGCACTCCGCCTTCTCCGCGCCACCTTGCGCACCTGAAAGCACATCAGCGCCAAGAAACCACCCAAAGGGTGGGAGGGGCCGGTGGTGGGCGGTGGGAAGATCCAGTCGAATTGACTGGACCTCAGCGGGTGGGAAGCAGTTTCCTCGCCAGCCTGACCCGGGCTGCGGGGTTGGACAAAATACTCGCCTCTGTTTCCGCAGTTGCAGCGCTAGGGGCTGGGATGAAATTTTGCTCTGGAGACCAGCTGACAGCCTCCGAGCGTCTCTGCCGCCTTCTTCCAGACTCTGAAAGGGGAGTGAGCTGCTGTTTCACCTGAGGGAATTCCTTGAGACCCGAAACAGGAGCCCTTTGGGGTGGTGAACCCACAATGCAATGTACAGGTGGTATATTATAGAATTGTACCCCTGAACCTATATAATTTTATTAACCCGTATCACCCCAATAAACTCAATAAAAGAAAAGTAAAAAACGGGAGCCCAGTGGGAGGGAGCGTCGTTAACGCGCAGCTGGCGGTAGTTCCTGCACGTGTGCGTCGCTGGCCCCGGGGATCCGAATGGATGGGACCCAGGCCAGGACACTGTGATGGCGAGAAGGGTGAGAGAACGGAGCCCAGCTCGCATGGACGCTCAGTGCGTTGAATGAGGCCGAGCTGGATGCGGCACTTCACATCTCGTCCTTGGGGTCGTGGGAGGACCTGTGTGAGGGAGATTCCAAAAGAAAGACGAAGTGCCAAGGCCAAACTTGACCTCATTCACGACATTGCCCGGACCTGCCCTGCTAGTCCCGAGGCCGAATTGATTACTACCCCGACTTCCACCAAACTATTTTTCATTTAGTAAGCCTTAATTGAGCCGAGGCCCAGCGCTAGGCCCAGCAAGGAAGGAGAGGTGCGCACTGGCCGGAATTACTGCCATCGTCATAGCAACCATAGTTGTTAGCCCGCCCCCCACCTCGCCCCCGGCCCTTGAACTGTAAGCCTCCCTCCTGCTTTGGGTTGAATTCCCTGGGAAAGAGAAACGGAGTCTCTGACATGCGCACGCACAAAGCTTATCGGGCAGCGCTAAACGAAACTAATCTGGGAGAGGGTTCAATTTCTTGAACTGGGCAGAATTTGAACTGCGATGCATCTGGGAACCTTAGCCAATTCCACAGGGAACTCAGGCGCTGGGGTGGTCCTTCACAGTTGTCCTAAATAGGGGAGGTGGCCAGCCCTTTGCAGCCCTGCAGGGACGGGTTATTGGCCCTGGTGAGGGCGTGGACCGCCCTGGGGAGGGCGTGCCAGCACCCGTGGGCGAAGCGACAAACCTCCGGCAAGAACTCACTATGCGCTGTCACAGCGACACTCACTGGCAGCTGGAGGAATGGCGCCTCAGTCCCGGCAGGATTCTGCGTAGCGTACCTGCAACACGCGCCACTCTCCTTGCGGGCATCCTGTTTCTCTCCTGTTTCCCTCACCTCTGCTCACTGCTCATCCCGCTGGTTCTCCTGCTACTTAGGCTCAGGGATGGGTGATGATCATCTCACAGCTCTTTTTAAAAAATTTCTTTTATTTTTAGAGAGAGAGGAAAGGAAGGAGAAAGAGAGGTAGAGGTAGAGAAACATCAAGATGTGTTTGCCTCTCACATGGCCCCTACTGGGGGACTTGGCCTGCAACCCAGGCATGGGCCCTGATTGGGAATCGAACCGTCAGTGACCGTTTGATTCGCAGCCCGCGCTCAGTCCACTGAGCTACACCAGCTAGGGCTTCACAGCTCTTTTTTTTTTTTAAAAAAAAAAAAACGTCCTCTCCTCAACACAAGCCCAACAACAACGACAACAAAACTAACAACCCAATTAAAAAACAAGAGACTTGACATTTCTCCGAGGAAAATATACAAGTGGCCAATAAACACAAGAAAAAGTGCTCAACATCATTAGTCATTAGGACAATACAAATCAAAATCACACAAGGTATGACTGACACCAGAAGGAGAGAGAAAAAGACAGAAAACACCAGGTATATTCGAGGATGTGGAGAAAGTGGAACTCTTGTGCATTGCTGGTGGGAATGTGAAATGGTGTGAGCACTATGGAGCACAGTTTGGCCATTTCTCAAAAGTTGAAACACAAAAGTACACCGTGACCCTGCAGTTCCACTGCTAGGTGTGTATCCAAAAGGACTCAAACAGGCGAAAGTGCACACCAGTTTCACAAACAGTGTGGCTCACAACACCCACAACGGCTTTTGGCGTCCACAAGCAAGACCACTTGTACCTGCATCTCACCAGCGTCTCCAGGTTCTGCACCTGGGAGAGGAGCTACTGGATGCTGAGTACCAGTCTTCAGCTTTAACAGGGGAAGCCAGAATTCTTCAAAGTGACACAATTCACAACCCCTACAGCAGTTTCTTTCTTCCTTTTTTTAAGATTTTTATTTATTTATTTTCAGAGGGAGGGGAAGGGAGGGAAAAAGAGAGGGAGAGAAAGAGCAATGTGCGGTTGCCCCTCAGGAGAGCCCTACCAGGGACCTGGCCCACAACCCAGGCACGTGCCCTGGCTGGGAATTGACCCGGTGACCCTTTGCTTTGCAGGCGGGCACTCAGTCCAGTGAGCCACACCAGCCAGGGCCCCACCAATGGTTTTAGTTGCCCCGCATCCTACCCCACATTTTGCAATCTAGTGGGTATGTAGTGGTATCAACCAGTCTCTAGTTAAGTAAACAAAAAGGAACGTTAGGTACTATTTCAACAGAGGAAATACGATGAGAAAATTTGGTTACAAAAAAAATTGGCATGGAAGGAAGAGAAAACGAAGAAAGACTGCAAGGTGAATACTTGCAAGAGTGTCTCCCAGCCCCTGGGACTGAAGTGACCAGAAGGGGGCTTTGGGGAGCTCACTGAGGTGCACCTGATGCTCTGGGGAGCACAGATGGGGCTCCGCCCAGAGCTGCTACCACAATTTGAGATATACATTCACTATTTCTGGTACATTTTCTAGCTTCTGAGAGCACCTCCCTGTGGCCTCCAACTCAATGAAGTGCACCCTTAGCCTCCTGACCCTTTCTTCCCAAGTCCTCATCGGGCAATGCGCCAGTTCCACCCCCTCACCTGTGTCAGCCTGACGCCTCCTCTTCCTAACTGCTCCCCACTCCTCAGCAGCCCAGACCCTGCCCATTCTACTGCCTGCGTCTCTCTAATCTGTGCCCGCTTCTCCCTCCTGTCACCATAGCCTGCCTCGTGACAGGAATACCCGATGCACCCCAGCATGTGGTCTCAAGCAAACTGCCTGCTCAGAAAATGGTTCTCTGATGAATCTGAAAACATAAGGGCTGGGACACAGGTGAACCATGGGGCCCCATCCAGTTAGACATCAGGCAGCAGGAGAGAAAGTGGCCTCCCTTCTGGAGGCAACCAGAAGACAGTGTGGCTGCACCAGCCACGCCTCTCCCCGGGGGTCCCTGCAGTCCTCCCCAGCCACAATGACCAGTGGGTGGTTGCAGTGAGACTGCCCCTCGAAGGAAGGGCCAGTCTGCCAGGAGAGTTGCTTTCGTTGAGTCAAGAGATGTTGGTTTGAGTGAACACCATTGTGTGACTTTTAAGGTCTAATTGAAGTGAATTGAAAACCCAGGGTCCCTGGACAAAAGGACTCAAAGATGCTGTGGGTATTTTCAGAGAGGGCTAGGCTACTTACCTCCCCCACCACCACCAAAAGGGGGGTTTGTTTGCCGAGAAGAAATACAGAGCAGAGTCAGCTCCCTCCACCACCTCAGTCACATTAGGGCTCTCGGGGAACAGGCCAGATGCTGCCCAGGGACAATGAGAGAGGGGAGGAGAGGACAGCCCACCTGGCGGAGGGCGCTTAGGCCACTGGACAGGGCAGGCTGGCAGCCACCACGCTTCGAGGCCTGCAGAACACAGAGACGTCTTGTGACTCTGCAGAGATGCCAGAGACTGTTACCAACCCAGAGTCTGGCCGTTGCCAAAGGGTTTTTAACAGCCCCAGAGAGATTGAAAAACCACCCTGGAGTTTATGTCCCTCACTCTGAAGCCACTGGCACCAGGATCAAGCCCACCACAGGGACCCAGCCCTTCTGTCCATCAGCCACTTTCCTGCTTTCAAGTCCTCCTCTGGACCCTTGGGCTGCTGAGACCCCCAGCTCACCAGCCCCTCGGTCCCACCCAGCTCGGCCTTCGCAGGTCACTGTTCCAGTAGCTCTGGATGCTCCTGTCTCCGGGCTCCGCACCGGCGCTCCTGAATCTGCGCCAAACCGGAGGATCTGCCCAGTGCTTTTTTTTCTTAACCTCCACATACTTCGGGGTGTGTCGCTTAAAATCAAGGACAGTCTCACTCGTAGATGCGGAGAACAAAGTGATGGTAGCCAGATGGGAGGGGCTTGGGGGGCTGGGTGGAAGAGGTGAGGGGATTAAGAGTGTAGATTAGCAGTTACAGAATAGTCGCCAGGATGTAAAGTGCACCATAGGGAATATAGCCCATGATATTGTAATAGCTGTGTATGGTGCCAGATAGTCCTGGGAATATCGGGGAGGGGATCACTATATCAGTTTTATTAAGGCCTAACCACTATGCTGTACACCCGAACTAATACAATGTAGAGTTGTAACTGAACGCAGGTCCGGCCGCCTGCCATTATGAAAGCCAGTACTCAAGAGGCAGGTGATGATGGAAAGGAAAGTGGCTTATTTTCAGATGCAGGCCATCTGGAAGATGGGCCACGCGTGTCACAAAGCCCATCTCCTTCTCCCGGCGCAGGCAGAGGTTTTCACAAGGAGGGAGAGGGGAGCAGAACAAAGCGATCAAGGGAGGGGGTTGGAAAGGAAAGTTCTCTTCGTGCAGACGACACAGGCCACTCTGATAAGGCAAGTGACAGTCCAGTATGTGTCATCCTGGTTTAGTTATCCCAGCTTCACATCATCCCGGTCTCACAGATGAAGGTCAGCAAGTCCCTGGGAACCGTGATGCTTGAAGGCTGGAGTCTGTATCTTTTGAACTAGTTCCTCGGATTCTTATACAAACATACTGTTCATCTACCAGCTTCCTATCAGTCAGAGTCAGCACTTCAGCAACAATGCCGAAAGGATGGTGGGGCGGGTTACAATTTCCCACCGTTACAATTTTCCACTGTTACAAAATGACAACAGTAAATGAAAAAAATTAAATCAGGGATATCTATTTCCTTACATAATCACAGTGCAAATGTGTCAAAGTCAGGAAATTCACATTGACAAAACACTGTCGTCCAACCCACAGACCCCATTCCGATGTCACACACAGCCCAAACTACTCCTCTGGGAAGGATTGTTCGGGTGCAGGCGAGTCAAGCAGAGGCCCCTCCACTTCCTGCGACACTTGCCCCGCCTGGATGTAGCCCAGAATTTGGGAGTTCCTCTGGACTCGGACCCGGACTTCGAAGCCGCTCTGCTCACAGAGCAGGGCGCAGGAGCATTTCCCAATGCAGGCGGCGTCTCCCGGAGCGCAGGGCCCTCCCGCGGTGAGGAGAGAGTGGGCTCCCGCAACGGCCGATGTGGGGAACGCGAGCTGACAGGAAAGAGCCCAGGTGAGGCGGAGGACGGTGCCAGGGTCCGAGGCCTGGGCGTGGTCTCTGTGGGGGCGTGGCCGGCTGGATGGGGCGAGACAGCTGTGCAGGCGGGGCCTAGAGGTCTGCACTCCCCCCCACCCGCCCCAGACCCCTAGAGGTCTGCCCCCTCACCCCAGCTCTCGGGCTTCTTCGCTCTTGGGCACGACATCTCGGTGTATACTGTCAGCCTCCATGCGACCAAAGGATGAGAGCTATGGGTGAAGGCGCCTTGTCCAGGGCCCTGAAACCGGAGTCGGATGGGGGAGACCCCAGTCCACTTGCACACCTGGGGTCAGGGAGCGAGTACTGCTGAGAAAGGGAGGGTCGCTGTCCACAATGCCCTCCTGGGTGTCGCATCTACTTCCTGGGCAGCTTGGGATCAGGAGGAGCCAGACAGGAGCGGGGGAGGGTCGGTGGGAGGATGCGGTCACACGTGGTTCCTCAGGGTTCTGCCAGGCCCAGTTAGAGAAGTAAGCGCGGGGACCATT
>PVKM010046241.1:0-11757 GCA_004027735.1 Carollia perspicillata
GGGACGGGGGGGGGGGGAGTTTTTCTGTGATCAGTAGGTTGGAAATAAACGGACTCCCTTCACAATGCCTTCATTTCACCCTGTCCTACTTTATGATAAAAATGAAACCATTTTTTGTTAGAAAACAGTGCTCTCTTTAATGTTCTTATACATGTCTAATTTTTTAAAAACATTCTGACAATGATACTGAATGAAAATACAAGATATATATATGCTCTAAGTACATAAGTAAGTCAAGTGCTAGGTGAGCACCGTTTAATTCAAACTTGACTCCTGACACCCTATGGAACAGCCTGAGTCAGCTTCCCGAGGTGACCAGGGAACATAGCCCTGAAGCTCAGAGGCCAAATGATAAAAATAAAGCAGGGCTCTAACCTCCCCATGTTCTGGATGTCCTTTTTGTTAATGCTACATGTGTGGGAATTGTTTTAAAAGATTTGACAACAGCTTTTTGAAGAAGAAGGAATCAGGTTGAAGAGCCCAGAACTGTTTCTGCCACCCCAGGATTTGAACAAGAACTTGGCAAGGAGAAGTGCAGCTCTTAGAACGAGGGATCCCCCATGTACTGAGAAGTCGCCACCTCCACTTCTCAAGGTTCTATATTCTTTAACATCTGAGGCGTCAGTGCCCCGATGACCCCACTATCCCCGCAAAGACACAGCAGCACAGCGGTATACAAGTGCCATGCTTTTTCTTAGTCCCTACAGTTAGGCTGACCGCCAAGAAAACTCCAGAACACATATCCGAACATCATCTCTTTCCATAAGGATGGCCCTTGTGGTACCGACTGAGGTTGCCATAGAAACTCATCAGGCCCCACTTCTGCAGAGACCTACCTGCTTTCCTGCTCTGTAAACATGTTTCCATTTTTAAAGCCCCCGTTCAATCAAAGTGACGCTGTGCAGCCACTACCTGGAGAAAACAGGCCCTCTGCGTGACACTCAGCAACCTCCGGGCTGTGGAATGTGCCGAAGAGATGCCTGAGAGGAAATAAATCTTAACAAATGGGCCTCAGCATCTTTCAACTCTGAAGTCATAAAGACATGCGTCATCATTCACTCAGAGGAGCGACTTTTCCCTCTCTAATCCAAAACACTCAGGATAAGAAAAAGTCAGAGACTCTCCATAAAACGGTCTTTCTGGTCATGAAAGCATGAATTTGCATTGCTTCCGCATTAAAAAGGGGTCGGCCTACCCTTCTCACATGCAAGCACTCAATGCATCCTTACAAAGCTGTCCTTTGCCACTGGACGGGTGAGTGATCTCAGCAAATCATACACAGTACGTGATCGACGAAGTTTGGTCTTATTCTGGGTCAGGCACCGTTGCAGGAGCTATACCACATGGCTGTATTTAATCTTTACATCGATTGTGTGAGAACGTACACTTAGTATTCCCACTTTACAGGAGAGGAAATCGAGGCTGAAAGATGGCAAGGACGGCTACCACTGGTGGCCGTGCTAGATCGGAACTCACGTTACCCCCTGCGGCACACTGCTACCTGGATTCCATCAGAGGGTCACCAACGGCTGCAGGTGCCTGAAAATCCTCACGGGTTTTTTTGCTCCTATCCAGGCTTTGTGGCCTTTAATCATTTTTGGAAAGGTAAACTGTATCCTGTAGTAAGTAATCGGGACAAGCTGATTGTTAAACGTGACCTGTCACAGAGCATTGTGTCTCATTATGGATTACCTATCTTCCCTGAATTGCCTCAACGATCAAGTTCTCTCAATGATGCTTAGAATTAAACTGTTAAGACGATTTTTGACTCAAAAATGTTTTCATGTTCTCAGAGTACTTGTGCAAATTCTGGGACCGGGTAGAAGCTTATCGGTACGGCATAGAAGTGAAAATTCTCTGTAAGAGAATTACTAATAAAGCAATGAACCAGCAATACCAACCACTGAGATATTGACAATGCATTTCCTCCCAATGGTATTTAAAGGATCATCTCAGGGATTCCCCAGGAAAAAGTAAATTAAAGAGAGAGGGGGGTAGGAGGGAGAGGGAGGGAGAGAGAGGGAGGGAGAGAGGATATTGCTTGATTGATTCAAGTTGGAGTATAACACTCGGAATTACACGTACTTGGGGTATGGAACAGAAGGGCAGGATTTATTTTGGCATGGCGGATATGGGGTATGTGAAAATAAAAAGAAGAGATAACTTATAATCTTCAAAGATGATTTCTTCTTTTTTTTCCATGAAACTACATTCGAGTCATTTTTCGAAAATATAATTTGTCGTCAACAGTAAAAACATTCCATGATTCTCTTCTCAGGTTGGTTTCTGAAGCTGTAGACTTTGACAATAATGAGCAGGAAGACTTAACTACTGATGACTAACATTCCACTGGAGGTGAGAGAGTCTGTGTCCCAAATGTGAACCTCGGAATGGAACCACCACGATGCCACTGGCTACAAGCTGAGAGCTCATGAGCTAGATTTCCTAAGATCTCATTTGGGTTTCGGTGTGCCCTCTCCATTTAAAAGCCATATTATCCTTGGGCTAGTGGCTTTAGGGCTACATGTCATGGTTTTTCTCATCTATAACATGGTGATATTAACAGAACCTGTATATTCATTAAGAGGACCTTCATGAATTAACTGAGATAATGAATGAGAAGACGGCTCAGTATAGTAGGTGCTCAATAAAGATGGGTCGCCTTGTTGTGACAGTTACAACTACTATTAACCTTACTTTTGAAGGGGCAAGGATTTTTGGTGATGGAAGAAAACAATGTCCTTACAACAGTGTAGAGCAACACCTTTCAACTGGTGTGCTGCAAGAATTTTTAAAACATGCAATACCTGAGTATTTGGTCGGGGGAACTGACCTATTATTTTCCCTTAGGGTGTCAAATGAAAAAATGACAACAGCTAATAGAAAAATAGCCATCTGGTGCGAATGTTGTTTCTTGAACCATAACTATATAGGTCATCCAATGGAGTTGCATTTTATTGGTTGCATCTGTCTCACAATAAGGTCACATGTGATTGGTTAATTCTTGGTACCGGAAATCCTTATATACAAATATAGGCACTTGAATTTTTAAAAAGTCATTTTGGAACAAAAGAGGTAAGTAATTACTGTCATTATTAGCATTTTGTAAATCAATCAAAATCATACCTATTTTTATCATATTGGCAAAAATTATATATTTTTTCATTGTGCTGCAGAATTTTAGTAATTAGTTTACATGTGCCATGAGATGAAAGGGCTTGAAAGTTGCTGGTGTAGAGCACACTTTATTCGTACAATAAAACATTTTACTAAACTCTCATTGTTTCTCATCCTTCAAGCCCAGAACAGTGGGCAACGTATGCAGGAATCTTTCCTTAAATATTTCCCAAGCTCTGTCTGAGGGTACACGATTTCTTCATTTGCTGCAGATGCATTCTCCGGCTTTCAAAGTCATTTGCACGGCAAATGAAATGTCAGTGTGCGACCTCATTCCTTATCAGGCAGACACAGAGTGGTCCCTTTTTGGTGCCGAAGGCACAGGGGATGACCTGGGAGCTTCCAGAATGCAAAAGCCTTCTGCTCTGCGTCAGTGCCCGGAGAAAGGCTATTCCGGTGCTCACCCACAAGACAACCGAGGGCCAGGAAGTGTCATTTGGAAAGACCACCCAGCAGGTGGGACAGGTAGCCAAGATTGAGGCCATCTGTCTCCCAGAGAAGAATCCAGAGAACGTTCAAGACCCATCAGAGGGGCTTGGGTGTGCACTTCATGCTTTTCCTCATCAGAATAAATCTGAGTGTCGGTCAGCATCCTATCACTGAATGATGGCTGTGGGAGAGGAGCTGAAACAGGTGGTCCTTTTGCCAGCCGCCAGGCCAGACCTTCTCTGGTTTGTCTCACTGCCACATCCACGCAGAATGTGCGATTTGCCATTTGCATAAGCTCGAGAAGCCACAGGCAAGCAGTATGGCCGCTGGGCCACCCAAGAGGCGTTTCCTCTATCCAAGCACTACATGCCATTTTAATTCAAAAATACTTCCAAACACATTAGAATCATCGTAAATAAGAGTGCAATGTGGTCGAGGGTGAAGCTGGCAGGCCATCCACAGACTGATTGTTATTAAAACGAACATCACTGTGATTCCACCAATTATTTCTATACTTGGGAGTGTTCTGTTTTCTTCCAAACCTCTTCGCACGCTTTTGTGAGTTTCATTATAATGTCAGGTGTCCCTTTCATGTCTGGCGCATGGGGTTTTCGCCGTCTCAGGAAACCATTCTATTCGGGTGCACGGAGAAAACGGCAGTGTTTCTCCTCACGCTGCCTGTGTTTACTCCCACACAGAAACCCAATTACCCGCAGCTTAGGGGACTCCATTCCAGCCAGCCAGATGTTTACATAACAAGAACAGCACACTCTAGTTTTTAATGATGAGCATAATGGACATTTTTCTATTTCACAAGAACAATGGTCTTCTCCTAAGAGGTTAATGGTACATGTGCAACCAGGGAGTTAGATGATATCGTGGGACCGTCTTTCCTTTGAGCAACTGGAGCCCGGGAACATGGAAATGGCAGCTGGGGCCACGTCTAGGGACATTCCTACCTCGAAGGTGCAGTAAGAGAGATACGGCCCTGCCTGTCTCAAAGCTACTAGAGGAGACCGGTGGTAAAGATTCAGCCAAACAAATACACATAATTAATACAGATTATGACAACTGCCTTGAAAAAAAATAAGTGTAGTTGCTGTTATCATTATTCATTAGTACAGGAAAATATGCTAACAAGCATCCAACACATTTAAAAAGATGTCGTGTGTTTCAATAGCAGTAGAGTCTTGATAGACGTACCAGAAACCAACAAGAACAATTCTTCAGAATTGTTTGGAATCGTCAACCGCAGAGCAGCAGAAGAGAATACTGCATCCATAAGAACATGTTTCTATGAAAAAGCATTCTCTGTGTGTGTGTGTGTGCTCTTGGTCCCTCCACACAAACAGCATGTGCCTACAAACACACACGCACAGCCCTGACAGAAGGTGTGAATTCCAGAACGGCAGAATGGGTTTAGCTACACAGTGCATAAGTGATTTCAAGTTAAAGTCGAGGAAATCAATCACCTAGATTTAGGGTAAGACCGAAAGAGCTGAAAATGCTTCCTTGTCATCTTGGCCATTTTTGACAAAGATATGGGCAACTGGGTTCGCTCATACCCCTGGAGGTAGAATAGACTGGCCCAACCCCCATCTGACCGGTGTGCTCAGTGGGTTGGGTGTTGTCCTGCAAAGTGAAAGGTCACCGGTTCGATTTGCAGTCAGGGCACACGCCCTGGCCAGGTCCCTGGTTGGGGGCGTGAGAGGCAACCTATTGATGTTTCTCTTTCTCTCTTTCTCCCTCTTTTTACTTCTCTCTAAAAATGGCTATCATCAATAAAACAACAAGTGCTGGAGAGGATATGGAGGAAGGGGAACCCTAGTGCACTGTTGGTGGGAATGCAGACTGGTGCAGCCCCTGTGGAAAGCAGTATGGAGATACCTCAAAAAAAGAAAAATGAATCTGCCTTTTGACCCAGTGATCCCACTTCTGGGAATATATATGAAGGAACCCAAAACACTAAGTTGAAAGAACAAAAGCACCCCTATATTCACTGCAGTGTTATTTATAATCACCAAGATATGGAAGCAGCCCAAGTGTCCCTCAGTTGATGAGTGCAGACGACAAATCTGGGACATTCACACATGGGCCACTACTCAGCCATAAAAAAAAAGAAGAAAATTTTACCCTTTGTGACAGTATGGATGGATCTGGAGAATATTACACTAAGTGAAATAAGCCAGAGAAAGACAAATACCAAGTGATTTCAATCATATGTGGAATCTGATGAACACACTGAACTAAGGAGGAACACAGAGACAGACTCATAGATGGAGAGCAGGATGACGGCTAGTGGGGGTGAGTTTCGGGGGTGGAGGGATAGAACAAAAGAGAAAAAGGACTTGTGGACATGGACAACAGTGTGGCGACTGCTAGAGGGAGGGAGGTATAAAGGAACTAAAAGGTAATGCAAAAAAAAATGCAATAAAGATAAAGAAATAAAAAATAAATAAAAGTAAAAAAACTTTTTAAAACTGGCACCATCTTTTTGGAGGGAAAAATATATATGTTTATATAAGTTTATAAGCATTATATGTAGGTATAGGCATAGACACACATATATATGTGTATATATGTGTGCACGTGGGTGTATTATAGATTTATAGAGAAAACACACACGAATAGAGGCTATATGATTGAATATGAATATATGTGTATAACACATACTTAGACTCTAAACATATATCCTTGATCTGGGAAGTCTACTTCTATGCATATATCCTATAGAAATTAAGTATATGTACAAAGACACCCATGCCAGCATCATTTGTAACAATGAATAACACACATATAACTTGAACGTTCTTTAGAAGGGGAATGATGATATTACAGTGCTTTCATCTCTGGAAAGAGCTGCAGCTATTAAAGTAAGTGAGCTAGGATACATTTCGTAAATGGAGAGCTACCCATAACATGCTATTAGAAGAAAAGAACGTTGAAGAACTATATATAGCACATAATCACCTTGTTATTTAAAATGGAGAAAAAGAAGCTGTGTGTGCACATGTAAATACTAGAAAAATTCCAAAAGAATTCAAACAATAGAATGGGAAATGTGATTTGGACTATGGGTTTAGGGAGTTTACCCAACAATTCATAAGTGTATCTAATTATAGAGTAAAAACTCTTGTTTTGAAGTTTAACTTCATTACTGCTTCAAAATGCGAAAAAGATAAATTAGAAAAACCCATTATGTAACTAGCAACTTCAATCGCAACTTCTTTTGTTACTTAATGAAACTGTTTTCTGCAGGCACAAATAAAAGAACAATATCATTTAAAGACAGTTTATAACACAGAATCAATTGAGGTTTATTTCTTAACATGTACTAAACACTTACAATGTGTCAAGCAGTGAGTTAGGTTCTACATTTATTGGGGAAAAAATGCCAGTAAATGGCTCATAGTTTCATGGGGGATAAAGCAAAATAATCATCGCAACCCAGAGTGACAAAGGCGTGTATTAGATCCCTGCTTTGGTCTCTGGGTCTTGCCATTTCTGCCTCCTAAGTATGACTGGCACCTGCCCAGGGCTTTGTGTCTCCACACCCTCATGCCAGTCTGGGCCACCATTGTTACAGGCACCTGCGACTTCTTAACCACTTCCTACCTCTCTGTCCTCCTGGGCTTTCTAAACTGTGGGTCTCCTCAGCTCACTCTGCATGAATATATGCTCATGTATTTATCTGTCCTTCACATAACATCCTAACTGGAACTTAGAGACCGTTCTGATTTCTCTTCCACTGGGTCCCCGAGCTTCAGGTGTATCCTTCTCCTTCTGGCCCGTGACTTCTGTTTTTTTAATCCACCACTTCCTCATTGGCCCCAAATCTGATCATAATTCATCTGTACCTGAAAAATTCTCCCCCGCCCCACTCTTTGGCTGAATTCCTGCTCATCCTTCAGCTTTACTCTTATTATTTTCTCACTGAGTTTTTTTTGAAACTTTTGATGTTCCCCCATATATACTTTTGCTTATAGCCTCTATTCGTGTGTGTTTTCTCTATAAATCTATAAGCAGTGTAAAGGCAGGGATCATTTCTTTCTTTATCACTATCCCTAGCGCCAAAGTACTGTACCCCGCATAAAACAGGTTCAACATTGTTTGACAGGAGTGGAGTGATTAATTAAATAATTAGGCTGCAAAGCCCATGGGGAGCGTGAAAAAGAAAGTCTGCCACGGCCTGAGGATACGTCCTCCAAAGTCTGTATCTTGAAGAACGACAAGGAAAAGACAAAGGTGGTGCAGAAAGAGACTCTGATCTTTAGCCAGGTGATTACATTCAGTGAAATCTGTGTTCACTTAAAAATGAAGAATGCCTTGGCCCATGGAAAGAGCTGAGTTTAAGAGAGCTGCTTCCACAGTGAAGCCTGGGCCATAAGTGCCATTCATTCTAGAGAAGATGCCGTCTCGTCCCAGGTGACGGCTGCCAGGAGGCCCCGCTTTCCTTTCCTTCTACACGTGGAGACAGAAACCACACATCAGATGCTTCACCGGCATGAGCAAAGGCCTTCCGCAGAATATTGATCCAGAATACAAACCTGAACTGCTTATAACGTCAGAGGAGTAGCAATTTCTGGTAACACCTTTCAGGAAAACAGCCTAAGAAATTAGTTTTTAAGATTTCCCTATCAAATGATCCCTTCTAAAATAAAAACCCGTGCTCAGCACCCATAGAGCAAACTGGTTAAGTGTTGGATTATGAATATAATACATTGAAATTCATCATGATCACACACCCCCTTGACTTTAAAAAAGTCTAATTACTCCTAATCTAAACGGAATAAAAGAAGTACATCTATAGTACTTACTGATAACGTGTGAATTCCTGCCAGGATTCCTGAATTGAGAAAATGCTTTCATTCTAACAGCCAGAGCATTGGAATCTAATAAATTATCTATTTTATTCTTAGCGCATGTGAATGTGGAGAAATAAGTATCTTATAGCAGTATAGTTTAACATGTTAGTAATACTATTTTTCCCCCTGGGTAGATTTTGAAGACTGTACAGGTAGATGATAACAGGGTAAATCACGTTAGAAAGTTAGAGAGAAATCGGAAAGGCTACAGGAAACAGTGCTGTGGCAGCTGATAGGAAATTATAGGTACTTCATCAAAACCCAGACGGCCACAGCCTCCTAACTCCGGCTTAGAGCTTCCTAATGTGATTAGGTTTGCAAGAGGGTGCATTTGTGTTTCGGTGTTCTTTTAATCACTTTATGTTCAGCTCGACTTCCAACTGACTACTGATTGACTACAGTCATCATGGCGACAATAAAGAGATCGTCAACTTTGCTGAAGAAAAGTTATTAAATTTTAGTTTTCCTATAGGGAAACATTCCCTGCGATGGTAATTGAAAAAAAAATACAATCTTTATTGACATGCTTTGAGGGGAAATACAGTATTCAACATTTAGGCTGAAGCTAGATAAGGTAAAGGAAATACAGATTTGAAGCAATTATACAGACAAAGTCAGCCATGAAAATTGGCTGTGAGAGAAGGTTGTCTTGTCTGTTCTCCTTCTGGTCTGATTGGCAGCCAGGCTGTCTTCTTTCTCATTTTCACTCAGTCACGGGCACACTCACTCACTCTGCAAACATTGGCGGAATGCCTAAGAATGTGATGCACCTTTTCCCTCAAATGAGAGCCAGGCTAATGGGTTGTCGGGGGTGGAACCAAGACTAATAAACAAATAAGTGCACTTCAAGGCTGTGAATGCTGTAACAAACACAGACGAGAAGAGAAAGAGAACCACTGTGCGCATCGCATCTGCCTATTAACTAGTTTTACCAACCTCCAGATGGCCATCGAGGTGAAAAAGGCCCTGCATTCAGTATAAAGGGACCCATTTTTATGGTTTATTTTCAGAGGTAGGACTTAATCTACTAGATGTGGTAACAGTAAATGCTTAATATCTGGCTTTTTTAAATAAATACTTTTCCCTGGGGGGACTTCTGGCCAAGATGGAGGTGCAGGTAGACATACTGTGCCTCCTCGTAGGACCAAAATAAGGACAACGATTTAGAAACAAAATAACAACCAGAACTGACAGACAACTGAACTGTATGGAAGTCAGACAGCCAAGGAGTTGAAACAGACCCATTCATCCAGCCCGGTAGGCAGGGCGGAGTCAGGAGGCTGAGCAGAGAGGGGTTGAGATACAAGAAGCTGTGACACTAGGCATGCAAGATGGCAGCGGGTGGACCCTGGGAGCACAGGCAGCAGCTGGCAGATCTGGGGCATGGGGTGGCAATGGGCAGACCCAGTGAGGAGGTGATTGCACGCAAGGCAGCTGACCAGGCGGTAGTCCCACATTTGCATGGAGATAAATGAGGTGAAACTGGGGAGCCAGACAGACCGCACAACCCAGGGTCCCAGCGCCGGGAAATAAAGCCTCAAAGCACCGATTGAAGACACCTGTGGGGGTTGAGGCACAGGGAGAGACTCCCAGCCTCACAGGAGAGTTTGTTGGAGAGACCCACAGGGTCCTAGAATGTACACAAGCCCACCCACCTGGGAACCAGCACCAGAAGGGCCCAGTTTGCTTGGAGGAAGTGGGAGAAGTAACTGAAATCCGACAGAGCAGAGCAAGCACCATTGCTCCCTCTCAGACCCCACCCCCACATACAGCGTTGCAAACCAGCAATTTGGGTTGCCCTGCCCGGGTGAACACCAAAGGCTCCTCCCCTCACTAGTAACAGGCGTGACAAGACAAAAAAAAAATGGCCCGAATGGAAGAATAGATCAAAGCTCCTCAGCAAATACAACTAACCGACCAAGAGGTAGCCAACCTATCAGATGCATAGTTCAAAGCACTGGTAATCAGGATGCTCACAGAATTGGTTGATTTTGGTCACAAATTAGATGAAGAAATGAAGGCTACACTAAGTGAAATGAAGAAAAATGCACAGGGAACCAATAGTGATGGGAAGAAAACTGGGACTCAAATCAATGGAGTGGACCAGAAGGAAGAAAGAAACAACCAAACAGAAAAGAAGGAAGAAACAAGAATTCAAAACAATGAGGAGAGGCTTAGGAACCTCCAGGACATCTTTAAACGTTCCAACATCCGAATTATTGGAGTACCAGAAAGGGAAGAGGAAGAGCAACAAGTGGAAAAGTTATTTGAACAAATAATAAAGGAGAACTTCCCCAATCTGGCAAAGGAAATAGACTTCCAGGAAGTCCAGGAAGCTCAGAGAGTCCCAAAGAAGTTGGACCCAAAGAGAAACACACCAAGGCACATCATAATTACATTAGCCAATATTAAAATTAAGGAGAGAATCCTAGAAGCAGCAACAGAAAAGGAAGCAGTTACCTACAAAGGAGTTCCCATTAGATTGTCAGCTGATTTCTCAAAAGAGACCATACAGGCAAGAAGGGGCTGGAAAGAAGTATTCCAAGTCATGAAACACAAGGACCTACATCCAAGACTGCTCTATCCAGCAAAGCTTTCATTTAGAATGGAAGGGCAGATAAAGTGCTTCTCAGATAAGGTCAAGTTCAAGGAGTTCATCCTCACCAAGCCTTTATTTTATGAAATGTTAAAGGGACTTATCTAATAAAAGAAGATAAACAACATATATAGTAAAATGACAGCAAACTCACAGTTATTAACAACCACACCTAAAACAAAAACAAACTAAGCGAACAACTAGAATAGGAACAGAACCACAGAAATGGAGATCACATGGAGGGATAGCAACAGGAGGGCAAGAATAGTATGGGAAATGTAGAAGCTAAAGAATGTATAATACATGGACATGAACTAAAGGGGAGGAATGTGGTTGGGAGGGGGTGTGCAGGGTGGAGGGGAATGAAGGGGGGAAACAGGACAACTGTAATGGCATAACCAATAAACTATATTTAAAAAAATACTTTTCCCTGATTAGAAATATAGTATATATTCATTGGAGAGAATTTAGAAAATACAGGAAAAAATACAAAAATGAAAGAAATAGAAGACTCATCTGTCATGTCATTCTGAAAATAGTCATAATTTTATTTCAGATATTTCCAATCCTAGTGTGTGTGTGTGTGTGTGTGAGTGCATTAAAATCTATTCTTGTACATAACAATAACAGTGGTTTTTAAAAAAGATTTTATTTATTTATCTTTAGAGGGGAAGGGAAGGAGAGAGGGAG
>PVKM010046242.1:0-11756 GCA_004027735.1 Carollia perspicillata
AAAAAAAAAAGCTGAACTCATAGAATAGGGAGTAGAATGGTGGTTGCCAGGGTGTAAGGGTTAGGAAATGGGGAGATGTTGATTAAAGGGTATAAACTTTTAGTTCTAAGATGAATAAGTTCTGAGGATCTAATGTAAAACATGATGACTATAGGTAATAACATTGTATTGTATATTTGAAATTTGCTAAGTGAATAGATCTTAAGAATTCTTATATAAAAAAAGGTTAACTGTGATGTGATGGATGGAAATGTGGGAATACTTGATAATGTATACACATGCTAAATCATGATATTGTACACTTTAAATACATACAGTTTTGTCAGTTATAACAGAATAAAACTAGAAGAAATAAACAAGAAATAATGCTATGATTTTGATAAGAATTGTACTAAATCCACAGATCAATTTGAGGAGAACTGACATCTTTACAATATTAAGTCTTCTAATCAATGAACCCAGTATATCTGTCCACTTATTTTACTCTTCATTGATTTCTTTCATTAACCTTTTGTAGCTTCAACTCTCAAATCCTGTATATGTTTCCTTATAACTAGTATTTCATCCTTTTTTGGAGCAATTGTTCATGCTATTTAAAGTTTTAGTGTTGGTGAATAGAAATATGTTTGATTTGTGGTTGGCCTTGTATCATGGACTTTTTTCAAACTTACTTATCAACTCCATGAGTCTTTTTGTAGAATCTTTGGGATGTTCTCTGAAGGTAATTATATCATCTGTGAGTAGTGAGTTTTATTTGTTCCTTTTCAATATAGATATTTTTAGTCCTTTTTCTCACCATATTGCATTAGCCTCTGGAAGGATGTTGAATAGGAGTAAAGGGAATAAAAGACCTGACCTTCTTTCAGATCTTATGGGGAGAGCACTTCCACTTTCACCATTAAGTATAATGGTAACTTGAGGATTTTTTTAGATGCCATTTTCTGAGTAAGGAAGTTGTCTTCGATGACTAGTTTGCTGAGAGTTTTTCCCATAAGTGGATAATGAATTTTATCAAATGCTTTTTTCTGCATCAACTGATATGATTTTATGAATTTTCCTCTTTAGTTTATTAAGATAATGAATTATACCGAGTAATTTTTAAAAATATTGAACCAAATTTACCTTCTTAGGATAAACCCATACTCTCATTTTATATCCTTGTTATAGTTGAACTTTACTACGGATATGCATTACTTCCATAAGAAGCTGATATAGCTGAATTTTTAAAGAAATACATATACCTGATTCCATTTTGCCCTTTTTCTGGCTTCTGGTTAAGGCCATCCTTTACCTGAGAAAGAAAGCATCTTAAAATCTAATCCATTAGAATACATTTAGATTAATATTTCAGCCTCTGAAAAGAAGAATGATGTTGACATTTATCCTGGAAGCTGAGGGCATAATGATTACATTTGCCAGACTCCAACCTTCAGCCCTGGTTTTCTTTGAAGTTAACATGAGCCTCTACAATTTTTCATGCTTGCTTTCCAATGGCTCCACAGAATACTACTCTCTGAGAATGTAGTACACGCCATTCAATAGCTCCCTAATTAAACACATGATCCAGAAGTCCTAGTTCTATATTGCAGCTCTATGGAAGTTCACTTAAATTCACCTTACAGAATATCCACAACTCCATTTAGCTTAACTACACCTTCATAACTGCTTCATATGCTGAATGGCATATCCAGATGCCTATACTTGTAACGAAACTTTTATATGTATTTTTAATGCTTTTACCTGATATATTCACTATATTTTTTAGAAACTGCTCCAATTTTCCAATTACTCAGTGAAATTTTAAAATTTATGCAATTAAAGATATATTTTAAACTTCACCTCAAAAAGTCACTGAGAATGCACACATGTACTCTGTGACTTGTGTATATGTATACACACATGCACACACACTACACTCAAAAGTTTTTTTTTTAATTTAATATTAATCTCTCCCATCCACCAGTTAAACTTTTATTCAAAGTCGAATGACTTGTGTCTTTAAAGAAGGAAGAAATTGAGGGTTATCTAATGTAATACTACATAGGGGTAAAACAAAGTCACATCACTAAAGGACCATGTCTTCAATATCCCATATAATAAATAAAAAGTCAGCTGTAGGTGTCCAGCTACTTACCACTTGGTAATGGTTGGGGTCCCACACTAGAAGGGTATAGCGATGGCCCTCCTCAAAGTTATGAGTTACTGGAGTGACTGCTGATCCAGCAGAAGAAATGTTTATACTTGTCAGTTTGTCCACATCAAAAGTCCTAAATATATTTGTCTGCAACAGGAAAAGGGGTCATAATTAACACCACAGAGTCTTGCTGTGCAATGTGTCATTAAATACTGTCATGGCATATTATTTGACATTGCCAGTGCACATTCAAACACATTGAAAAATGCCTTGGGGGAGCTGGCATTGGTTTGTCTTAGCTCTCCACCCTTAAGGACCCTGCCATAAAGCTGCTCTGTACTATCAGAGGAATTATAGTTTTCATCCAGCATTTTACTTTTGTTTTATGAAGATAAATGTTATAGAAATCATGTCTATCATTGGACAAAGAAGAGAATCAACCCTGGAGATAATAAATACTGGGCTGTGCCTAACATCAGGAGTCAAACTTTCTTTTTTTTTTTGAGATTATTAGTTTGGCAAGATCTAAGGTGGTGGTTCTTAACCATGTCTAAACAGGAATGAGATCAGTTCAATCAAAATCTGTGGGGGTGGGGCCCAGGTATCAGAATTTTCAAAGCTTTCCAGGAAATCCCAATATGGACTCAAGATTGAGAACCTTTTATCCAGACCATTGACTGTCTGCATCATGTTTTTCCAACCTCAGCACTATTGACACATGGAGCCAGACTACTCTTTGTTGGGATGGGGTACTGTGTACATAGAAGATGTCAATAGCACTCCCAGATATGACAACAAAATTGCCTCCAGAGATTGTCAGATGTTCCTGAACTATATAACATCTGGTTTCTAGGATCTGATCTCAGATTAAGGACATTAGGAATCTAGTTTAGCCTTGTTGTGGATCCAAAAGGCATGTGAATTAGCTTGAAAACTAACCATTATTAGAAAAGTTAGAACACAAAAGTCCATCCAAAAGACACATTTCTGAAGTACTTGTAAGTGTTCAACTTCTTTTAACCAGATCTTTTAGGAGCTAATGTTGCCAAGAACAAGTTCCATAAACTTTACTCCCATTACATATTGCTCCTGGTGGAAGACTACTGACACAGACTTGGTATTTAAATTGTGGGTCCATGCACTACCAGCAGCAACATCACCTAAAAGCTTTTTAAAAATGAAGGTTAAAGATCTACCAATCAAGAATCTGCATTTTAACAAGTTCCCTCCGTGATTCACATACACATTAAAGTTTGATGTGCATTGGTCCAGTGTTGGGAACCATCCTGCCTGGTTTCAGAAGCTGTAAACCCACCAATAGGTGAAAAGGCCTCACAGCTAGGGGACCTTGGGACCATAAGCCACTAAGGAGACAAAACTTATCCTCCTGGCAGGGGTGCACTCTCTGCCCCCTTTACTTCACCTTGCTTGGCCCCTGAAGGATGGCTGGATAGTCAATGACTGGTAAGATTCCTCAAGAAAGGAACAACCTAAGACAGGCACAATTATGAAGAGGCCATCAGGGAAGGACTTAGGGTATTGTGGAGAAGGGACAAAACCCCCCCACCCCTCAGCTTTATCCTAGCCTGAATCCTCATTCTATCTGCAAAAGTCTCCTAATCTCTTGGTTGCCTTGCTTCCCCCACCTGACTCAGGCCTGAAACAATGTCGAAGGGGGGTGCAGCCCTGTGCCAGAACTGGCGGTTCCCAGTGGGGGTGGGGGTGATTAGGCCTAAGAAAGAATGCATAAAGTCCTGTGAAGCCTGCTTTGCTAAGAATATTCTCAATTTAAATGTTAAACATCCAAGCACAAAATAAGTTTGTTTCTCAGTTTTACAGCCAATTGGTGTCACCCTGTCTACCAGACCCTGACTCAAAAGGACCCCCATGATTCCAGAAATATTGCCTGTATACTGTACCTCCTTTCTTTGATATGCATCCCTATGCAAGCTAAACTTAATAAAAGCCCATTGAGAGAGAGGCTAAATGCCTTTCTCCTCTGAGAGACTGGTCAGCCTTTCTTCCTCAAGCAGATCATGTCTGGGTAGACTTATTCCCATCTACAGTGGCTGGGGGATCTCTGTGGGCAGAACCTCCCCACAGTCCAGAGTGAAGCCAAAAGGAGATGAAGATAATAAGGCGTTTTACTTCTGGGCTTCTCTTGGAATTTATACAAGGACCAAAAAGATCAACTCCCACAAATTCTATTATAATTCAGATCAGATGATGAACCCCCCCCCCCCGCAGTTCCTTCTACTTACGTGAGACATTTGGACAAGGTGCACTGTCTCTTCAGGAAAATATATAGTCATATCATCATTTCCTATATTCAATACTTTAATTTGGACTTCATTTCCTTTGGGGAAGACCGGAAGAGTTTTCTGAGCAAAATAAAACATAATTGGAAGTGAGATCTTCAGTTTACATGGAACATAATTTAATCATGGCATGTGAATTAGCTTGGAAACTAACCATTATTAGAAAAGTTAGTTTCCCCAGCCATGGGAAGCTGTGCTGGCTGAGGTGCACCAAATACCCCTCTGCCAAGCCTCCAATCTCTCACTTTATTGCACCCATAGAAAATGATGTAATGAGAAAGAGGCTGTTCTTGTTCATATCTTGGATCTACCCATCTACCTCTAGGTCAAGGGATGCTAAGTTATGAAGCCTAATATCTGAGGGGGTCAGAGTAACCATAGTTTAAATGAATGCTTATCTTGTTGTGGCACCTGAGATGTGCTTTCCCTGGATGCCTCCCTGTAATTCTGGAAGCCCAGACATCAGCCCTAGACTGGTGCTCTAAACAGCCTCTCACAAATGCTTTATGCCCTCCTGCCTCAGGTTTTCTGCCTTTTTCCTACATGTCCTCTCTCAAATTCCAGTGTCATTAAAGCAATCTATTTCATTTTAGCCCCACAATTCATTTTCCACAAGACTAGCTATGTTCAAGGGAAAGTGAGTACACCCATGGTCTTAGTAGCATTATTAGTAATAGCTGAGAGGTGAGACAAACCAAGTGTCCATCAACAAATGAATGGATAAAATGTGTCATATCCATATAGAATATTATTCAGCCTTAAAGAGGTGCTATATTCATATAGAATATTATTCAACCTTATAAAGGAAGGGAATTCTAACACTTGCTTCACACGGTTGAATCTTGAGAACATTATACTAAATGAAATAAGCCAGTCACAGACAAATACTGTATGATTTCTCTTAATGCAGTACCTACAATATTCAAATTCATATAGACAGAAAGTAGAATGGTAGTTATGAGGGATTGTAGGGTGGGGAGGAGGAATGGGGAGTTGTTGTTGAATGAATATAAGGTTTCAGTTTGGGAAGATATAAAGCATTTGGGAGATTAAGTGCACAATAATGTGAGTGTACTTAACACTACTGAACTGTACACATACACATGATTACGATAGTAAATTTTGTTATGTATACTTTATCACAATTAAAAATTAAAAAATAGAGCTTTGGCTGGTGTGGCTCAGTGGACTGAATGCTGACCTGTGAACCAAAAAGTCACTGGTTCGATTTCTAGTCAGGGCACATGCCTGGGCTGCAGGCCAGGTCCCCAATAGGGGGGCATGTGAGAGGCAACTGATAGATGCATCTCTCACACATCAATGTTTCTCTCTTTCTTTCTCCATTTTCTGCTCTCCAAAAATAAATAAATAAAATCTGTTAAAAATAAAAATTAAAAAATAGAGAAGGAATGAGGGAGTGAGAGAGAGAGAGAGTGAGAGTTGGGTGTGGCAGGAAGGGAGGGAGAAAAAGGAAGGGAGAGGGAGAGAGAAGGGAGAGAAGTTTTTAGGACTTGATCTCAGACTAAGGGCATTAAAAGCCTACTTTAGCCCTATTGTGTATCCAATAGACATGTGAATTAGCTTGGGAACTAACCATTATAAGGAAAGTTAGAACACAAAAGCCAAGATGCCCATGAAAAAGATAATTTATACAGTTTTGAAGTACTTTGTGAGTGCTGAACTTCTTTTAACTAGATCTTTTAGGAGTTCATAAAAGAACAAGTTCCATAAACTTCTCTCCTGTTATAAGAACTGCAATGGAAGCTCCTTATGTAACTGCTGTCTAGTTTTTCTCCTAATTAAGTGTACCCATTTGACCTTATTCCTGGCATCCTTTGCAGAGCTAAGAACCCATAGTCCATGCTGTCAGGAAGGCACTATTTTGCCCCTTAGTACATCATCCATAGCTCCAGAACTTATTTTATCAGCAAAGGTCATGGCCTCCCCTAATCCTTTTAGTCCTAGAAAAAGAAGACCTCTGAACACCCCACCTGAGCTAAAAAAGGCTACTGGAGAATCAGAGGGCAACTCACATCAATTTCCACCTGCACAATTGCAGCTGTCATAAAAGCCATGGAAGCCAGGAACATTCCAACTGTCATCTTCTTCAAGGAGCTGATGGGACAAGCAAGAGAGTGATTCCCAATCAGCTTCAAACAGACAAGCTAATGATAAATTCCCCAAAGAAGCACTCCTCTCCTACCATCCCCCCAAACAAAACTAACTTCCCTCCCAAAATACATGAGATTGAGAGCATCTCTTCATCTTTTTTTCATCATCAAGACTAGGGATGCTAAATGCAATACAGCTTCTCATTTACATTTTTACATTTAATTTCTAGAAATTATAATTTTGGTGATACTTTGGATTATAGTTAACATTTCTATTGTCTAGGTTATGGGGGAAGAAGAATTTTTTCTCTACCTTTCTGGGTTCTTTCCACTGGTTTAATAATTAAAATGACATGTATCTCATGTCAATTTAACAAGAGATTAACAAGAGAAAGTAACCAAATTTAATTGCATACATATGCATGGGAACACCACATATACAAGAGGTTCAGAGACAGGAAGGGAAAATGAGGTATATATGGCATCCTGAGTCAAGGAATGAGAAAACATGCCTTGGGGCTTCAGAGGGGAGAAGCACAGTTTGCAAGATGATAAGAGAAGCAGGTGTTCAGTAATTTAGATATTTACCCTGCCATATAGATAAGTCATAAAAAGTTATTTCTGGTAAGGACTCATTAAGGGCAGGCCCCCAAATTTAAATTCTTTAAGGGAGAGGTCAAAGTTTTTTGTAAACCCATAGGGTCTGGGTTGCTTTCAGGTCAAGACCCCCAATTTAGATTCTTCTAGGTAGTGTAGGGAGGGTCAGAAGATTCTCCTGAACCTGCAGGGTCTAGATTGCCTTCAGCTGAAAATACTCTGTGGGCCAAAGTGGTACACCCTGGGGAAGCCTGTTCTAAACAATCTTCAATATATATAAGAGAGCCTTAATTACAGGCTTTTACAGGCTGCTATAAATAGCACTTTTATTTTAAGGACAAATTTTCAGAAACATCAGCACACAGATATCTAATTCAAATGTATTTCTTTAAAAGCCCCATGATATAGTTGGTGTTGTGGGAGGGAAGAAAGATTTCTTTCTATGGAGGCCTGGAAGCTGAGGGAATGCAGTCTAGTTGCGAAGCCCTAAGACTAATGGAAGCTCCCACCAACCCCAACACTAAGGTCACCTACGTGAAGTTGAAACCACATTTCGCAATCAGAGGATACACCACAACATCTACAATGGGGACCATGATGATGATCAAGATGGCATTGACAGTCTGCAGGTAAAGTGGAGATGAACTGTTACCATTGTCCCAAAGGTGACTTTGATCTCTGAAAGCAATTTAAATATTTTCTCTTACCTGCATCTGATCCGGCTGTATTTCAATACTTCCCTAGAAATGGGGGTGTGGGGAAGGTCTCATTGAGTTGATCATCTAGTTTCCACAGATGATCAATTTGGGGGTTGAAAATGTCATGAAAGGAAAAGAGAAAGGGGACAAAAGGACTAAAACAAAGAAATAGTGACCAGGGGAGTTAAAATATCCTGAGGCTCAAACTTACAATTTTCCCATTCATAGTTGTTGCTTGAAGTGTCCACCTTGAGCCCTTAAAAACAAATAAGTTTACCGCATCATTTGGAGCATGGGTTTTAAACATTTTACAAGTCAATACTGAGTTTTTTTCCAAATCAGGAAGAAGGTCTGAGATGTTACAGGATTTACAATTTTTTTCAACATCAAGTTCATCTCCCAGTTCCATTGTAATACTGGATGAGAAGAAACAACTTGCATTTCTACTCTGCAAGTTAACATAACATATAGTACCCCCACCCACACAAGGAATCTACAAAATACTACTCTGAGATAGAGCTTTCCTCAGGAAAGACAAAAATGCATTTCTGAGGCTTGTTGAGAAGCAAGACATTACTTGCAAGGTGAAAGTAGCTTTACACCTTGAGGATGTTCTGCGTTCACTGGCATCATAGTGTTAAGAACATTATTATTGCTAAAAATCATTTTTGACAGGCTAGGCTGTCCTAGAATGTGATTCCAGGAAGAGACTGACAAATTTAAACCTGGGCAACCTCATTACATTCAACCTATTTTATAGGAAAAGATGACTCAGGACTGTATAAGTATATATGATCATTTCTATGGAGGACTAAAGATATAAATGTGTCCATATAATCTATCAACTCTATTAGGAGAACATAGAAAGTCATGAAATATACCACTGTTTGTATTATTTTTCTTTTTTTAAATAGTTCATTTTTTATTGTATATTTTTTCCATTACCATTAATTGTTTGAATTCTTCATATATGCCGGTCTCTGGTTACTTTATATATGTTCTCCATTTTGATCCTCACAACTTTGCCATCTGTTATTACCCTTTCCGACAGGTTAAGGGATTATCCCAAGTCACACAGCTAAAAGATGATGAATGTATTTCTAGTGCAAGTCCAAATCCAATAACAGCTTTGTATTCAACATGTAAAACCATCTCCCTGGTCTTTAAAATGCTGTTCTAAATTCCATACTTACAAATAAGGAGAATAATGTGTACACTCAATTTTTTTCCAAGAGATGGTTTACCCTTATATTAATTCCCCCTGCACAATAAAATTACACGTTTATAAGTTTTTTTGAAATTTCATTTTCTAAAAGGAATAATATCTTAGTACTTTGATTAGTAGTCATCTTACATTGAATTATCTAACCCTATGTTGAAAAATTTCTAGGCACACATCTTATAGCTGTGGGAGAAAGAGCAGGTGACATGGCAGTGATCAGGGTTCTAGTTCCCCACTCTAATAAGAATGACTTTCCATCCCTGGATGATACTTCTAAACCAAGCATTCTAGTATACATAGGAAGATATCAAGTCCCTGTCAGTTTAAATATTCTGTGGATCCCATAAAAGGTAATACATCCATTTACCATGGTGCATCAATAGAAAAACTCTTTCTTTTCAGTTTTTTGTTTAATTTTCTTTTTTTTCCTGTTTTTCTTTTTTTTTTTTTTTTAAATTTTTCTTTAGTGTCAGTTTTGATTTGAAAGAGTCCTGGACACTTTGATCAAATCTTTCCTAAGGTTCCTTTACTTGACCACTTCTAATTTCTTTGTTGTTTTGCAACAGATATATGGATAGAACCATCTAGAGTTGGTTTTTAAAAAACAGATACAATGTGATTAAGTGATCAAATACATGAATACAAGAGAAACTGGAAGAGAACCTTTTTAAGAGCTAGACACTAACTATGGCTTGGTATATGGTAGTGACCAAAGGATGTTTGTTACATGAAGATATACAAAAACACAGTTTTACATTACCTGCTGATCAAACAAGGCCCAGAACATGGGTAGTGGAATATACAGGAACATCACCCTTGTAACCATTTTAATTTGAGAGATAAGCCGTTCCTGTAGTTGGAGTGGGGGAGGGATAAATAAGAACCACTGTGTGTTACAGTTATCAGCAATGTTAGTTTCAGTGTAGACATTTACATCTAGAGACAACTTGGGGGGTGGTTCATAGTTCTAAAAACCCTTCCTCAGGTTTCTTGGAAAAGCAAAACTTCCTAAGCTATTTAAAATATGAGTGAAAATGTCTGTTTAGGAGGTAAGTTACTTGAATTTATATTTCAATTCCACTAAATGTAAATTCCACTACCATCTTTTAATTCTTCTATATTCAAACTAAAGTTATATGATCACAATTACATATAATGATTGGCAGACTGTTCCAAATGAAAATCTATGACAAGACAATGTTGTTTCCAGAAACCCTTCACTTCCTCACACAACCAAAATGAGGATAACAGCCTGTCTGAAATCAATAAACAACCAGAAATGCCAGAAAATCAAACTGCATGGAACTTCGACAACCATGGAATGAAAGAAACAATCAGATAGAACAACCAGACCAGTAAGGTGGCAGATGGAGAGAAACCTCAGTGAGGCAGTGAACAGTGGGGGTGGGGCCAGCTGTAGACTTTGTGGGAAGAGCTGACTTAAGGGGAAACTGAGACTCAGAGGTGGCTGCAGATTACAGCAGTTGCTGAGGTGAGAGAAACTCACAGTCTTACATGAGAGATCATTGAAAAGTGGGCTAGAGACAAGCAGGAGAGCTGCATTGTTCCCTCTCTGGCCCCTCCCCCACAGGCAGTGCCCCAGTGCAGCAAGGAGGTTTGCCCTGCCTGAGTGAATACCTAAGGCCCTGCCCCCTTATAACTAACAGGGGTCCCAAACAAAGAAATAGGGGTAAAATGAAAGAACAAAGCAAAACCTCAGAAAGAGAGCTAAGTGATGGGGAGATAGCCAACCTATCTGATGGAGAATTTAAAGCCATAGTAATCAAAATGCTCATGGAAGTGATTGAGCTTGGTTGAAAAATGAAAGAACAAATGAAAGATACCCAAAATGAAATAAAGCAAAATATTCAGTGAACCAACAGTGACAGGAAGAAAACCGGGACTCAAATCAATGATTTGGAACAAAAGGAAGAAATAAACATTCAACCAGAAGAGAATGAAGAAACAAGAATTCAAAAAAGTGAAGAGAGTCTTACAAACCTCTGGGACAACCTGAAACATTCCAATATCCAAATTATAGGGATGCCAGAAGGAGAAGAACAGCAGCAAGAAATTGAAAACTTATTTGAACAAATAAAGAAGGAAAACTTCCCCAATCTGACAAAGAAAATAGACTTCCAGGAAGTCCAGGAAGCCCAGAGAGTCCCAAAGAAGGTGGACCCAAGGAGGAACACACCAAGGCACATCATCATTAAGTTATCCAATATTAAAGACAAAGAGAGAATCTTAAAAGCAGGAAGAGAAAAGGAGACAGTTACCTACAGAGGAGTGCCCATAAGGCTATAGCCGATTTCTCAAAAGAAATCTTAACAGGCAAGAAGGGGCTGGAAAAAAGTATTCAAAGTCATGAAAGGCAAGAACCTACATCCGAGAATACTCTATCCAGCAAAGCTATCATTTACAATGGAAGGGCAGATAAAGTGCTTCCCAGATAAGGTCAAGTTAAAGGAGTTCATCATCACCAAGCCATTATTATATGAAATGTTAAAGGGACTTATCTAAGAAAAGGAAGATAAAAAATATGAACAGTAAAATGACAACATAAAACTATCAACTAATGAACCTAAAAAAATAAAAGAAAAACAACAAAAACAAAAACTAAGCAAACAATTAGAACAGGAACAGAATCAGAGAAATGGACATCACATGGAGGGT
>PVKM010046243.1:0-11807 GCA_004027735.1 Carollia perspicillata
AGGCAGTAAAGGACAAATACCATATGATCTCACCTTTAACAGGAACCTAAGCAACTAAACAAACAAGCAAGCAAAATATAGTCAAAGACATTGAAATAGAAAAGGGGATGACAGTATCCAGAGGGGAGAGGGGAGGGAATTTCAGGGAAAAAGGGAGGGGATTATAGGAACAAGTATAAAGGACACATGGACAAAAACTGAGGGGGGTGGAAAGGGGAGGGAGGTGGGGAGCACTGGGGGGTGGTCTGGGATGGGAGTAAAAGACAGAAAACTGTACTGAAAAACAATTAAAATAAAAAAAATAAAAAAAAAACAAGGCTCAAGGAGTATAGCTCATATTATTTTTAAAACTGTAGCTTAGAATGCAAGATACATTATGCTTTATAAATTATAACTTTATCATGTAGCAGCTATAAAACCATGGGCCAGTCACTAACCTCTGTAAGCATCTGTGAACTGAATATGTCAATCATAGTCCTGCCCTGGCCATGCCCCTTCTAAAAGAAACTACCCAGATCACAGACTCTGTCTTCTAGGTGGTCAGCTTTTGTATTATACTACAAGGCATTTCAACTTCATTCACCTGCCTACTTATCCTTCTCTTTAGGAAAAATTCCTATTATTTCTATGAGTTAGGAATGGTTAAGGGAGTACATACTTGCATTATTCATCTCAGAGATAAGAAAGGACATTAAAGGGGCAGGAAATATCGTCCATATTTTCTCTTTTCCCAGATAGAACTAGACCATTTGTACCAATCACCTCAGGTTACTAGAACAAAACACCAAAGACTAGGTGGCATGAACAACAGAAATTTATCTTCACACTTCTGGGAGCTGGAGGTCCAATATCAGGGTGCCAGCAAGGTCAAGTTCTGGTGAGAGCTCTCTTCCTGGCTTGCAGACTGGCTACTGTTTCACCACATCCTCACGGAATGGAGACGGAGTGATCTCTCTCTCATCCACTTCTTACAAGGCAACTAATCCCATCGTAAGGTCCCCAAACCAATGACCTAATATAAACATAGTTAACTCTGAAAGGCCCCTCTCCAAATACAATCACATGGGGAATTTAGGACTTCAATATATGAATTTGGGGGAAACACAAACATTTAGTCTGTAACAACATTCTTTTCAGATTTCATTATAGAATTTTATGTAGTCATTCTTTGAGAAATCTTGAATTGAAAGACCATGGACTTTGGGGCTTGAGAGAGAACAGTTAAACTAAGGCCCTGTTACTGTTTACTTTTGTAGCATGGACAAATTATTTCATTTCTGAGCCTTACTTTTTGAATTTACTAAAAGAAAAGCAGTGATCTTTTCTTTTGCTTGCATATATTGAATATTTGCTATGTACATTGCATGCTGCTAAGACTTTTATCGTTGCCTCCTTAAGTCCTCACAATAACATTATGATATATTTCACCCTTATTTACAAACTCAGAGAGGGTAAATAATTCAACTGTCACTTAGCTAGTGAATGGGTATGAACCCAAAAGAAGCTGATTCCAAAGCCTGTGTGTCTATGCACTACTCTTAATGCTGCCACCTTTTTAAAGATTGTGGTGTAGATTAAAAGAGATAATGTATACAATGAATTGTGATCTTCCTGGCAAAGCATCAGCACCTGACACTTGTCAGTTCCCTTTTTGCACTCCATTTTTTTCTGCTGTTTATTTAAGGGCCCTATAAAGTGGTGATATATTCATGAGCAGTGTATTTCACTATGAAAAAAAAATCATGCTACAGCAAAAAGATTTTAATGGGCCATGGAACTCATTTACATGAGATTTTAAAAATATGATTTCCCTTTGGTCTCCAAAAATGAGTTTTAAGTAAAGTCTTTAAAGATTTCAAAATTAATTTTCTTTATGCCAAAGTTTTGAAGAGCTGCTGGAGATATTTCTACAAAATATCAATGACTTCTCCATTATATTCTTGGAGTACTTGACTGAGACTGAGAGCTACCCGCAGACATTGGTAAAGCTCAGTCTTGTGGCTGTTAGATTCTCTGGGGTAGAAAAGAACTTTGTTTTGTGAAATGCATTTAATATAGAACCATTATGAAACAATCAAAAGAGTGTGGTGCTTCACTGACAGTCGACTTTTCAGATTTCAAGTTTCTCAGTAACTAAAAAGGAATGAAATATTAAAGCTCGGAAACCCACATGAGTCAGCCATCTTTATATTGCTTCTAAATCAAAAGAGAATTATGTCTATGTAATAAAACATGGCTTAGCCCTTATTGCTGTGCGAGGGACTGCTGCATTTCTCATTTGACTCAGATATGCAGTCACACATTAAATAAAGGAGGTGCCATATTTTTTGTTACTTGTGAGAATGCAGTGTAATATGAGTTATAACAGAGAATGACTTCTCTTTGTTCTACCAGGGTTCATCAACTCCACGATTTAGCTGTATCCAAGATCATGGTTTAGGCATAAAAAGATATTTAAATGTGACATCAGAGCAGTTTTTCCTCAGATAATGGGTTAGAAATCTCAGGAGCACAAGGAGAATTATAAGGTGACTTTGGATGATGGTTTTATAGAGTGTGATCATGTCTGGTAGGGAAATGTGGACAGGTGAATTGATTAAGTCAGAATATGTCCTTTACATCTCTGTCTCTCTCTTTCTCTGTAAAACCCTTAGCCAATAATAGCAGAATTTATACTGTTAGGCAGACTGAAGCTATAGGGACTCCAGTTTTGCTCTATATAAATATACCTACAAATTAAATTAAAATTTCCTGCTTAATATTATAATGGGAAATAGAATTCAGAAAAACTCTTTAGGAGCCTTTGGGCTAAACCGTTGCAAATTATTTAAAAATTATCTCGTCTAAAGAGAGCCTGTCAATCCAGTGTTTTCCCAAAGACTCCAGCTCACATCCAGTGGCATGTAATGAATGATGTTTTCGTATTAGCTTCTGACTTTGGGCAATTTGTAGCACTACTGGGAGTGATCTGGGCTTGAACAGTGGGACCAAAACAAGGGGTCCGATCCATCTAACAGTCATTTTAGTAGTTATAGCAGTTTCCTAAGAACTTGGACTAAAAGCCAATGTACTAAGTTTCAAAGAAAATTTTTCATTTCTTAAAAATAAGTCACTAAATCAAAAGTGACAAGCCACCATGAGGTCAAAGACTTTTTTTTCAGAGCATTTGCTGAACGATTTCCCCTCTGAGTCAAACTGAACATTGATGACATAAAAATGTATGGAGCATTCTACCACATATTGAACCAGGTGATTTGCTAGTACGGAGCTGGAAATGCTGGTTTGGCTAATACTGTGAAGGTTAAAAGATATTGCTGAAGAATTTGGTATTTACCCAAAGAACTAAGTATTACCTTAATTTAACAGGTGAAGGAATGAGCCTAAGAGTTTAAGGTACTCATGGTCACACAACTAACCATGGTGGAGACAAACTTCTCATTCCAGGGCTATTTTCTTAATCACCTGCCTACTCTTTGTGATTAGGGGTACATTTAATGAGAGTAGAGGTGTCTATAAACTTCTCAGAATGGATTCTTGGCTTTCCACTTTCTTTTTGGATAGTACGAAGAATTGCCTTGTCTTTCTTATACTAGTGTTATCTTGGTTTATCACCCACTCCTTGACAAAGGAGAAACATTTATTAAAATATCTAGTCAGAGCTCAAATCATTGATTGCACTACAATTACACATATATAAGATTATTGTATCTTTAAATTAGAGAGACCCACAGTCCCTTCCCTCTTTAGGGCTTCTGGTTTTAGGCACCAAGGCCAAGACAGCAATTTCTTGCTGTTCCTGCTTGTATTCCTTGTGGCAGAACTGATACATCAACTTAAGGACACTGTTAAGGGTAGGCGCTTTGTTTGCTCTATGTAAGCATTCCTGAGAATGTTCTTAATACATTTCCTGGGAAGGGGAGTGTTGAGAAGTGAGAATCAGAGGGTTCTGATGCCCTAATGAAACCCCGAGACCAAGGCTTGGGTTCCGAATCACCTTTTAATGCATTTGGAGTATTAGTTGCTTGCATAGACATTAACTGTCAGTAAATGGTAGTTTGATTCAGCCTCCGCGTTAGTTCCTTATGTAAGGTTCCCTTGCGAACTTCCTGTGTGGAGGTAGGAGAGGCTTGGTTTGCTATTGGATTGGGATATATCTGCATTCATGGCAACATGCCTTCAAAATAGCATCACGGTCTCATCCAAAATGATACTGACCCTTTTCGTGTGGTATATGTTGAAATGTATTTTCAAAATTTGTCATGTCTTTTTAAACTTTTTTTAAAGTATCTTCTGCCACAGAGCAACTTCATTTGGGATGGTAGTCAAATTTATTAGTGTTTTCCTATATTATTTCTGACTTTGGTAATATGTGAAAAAGGCCTTATGACTATAAAAAATTAAAAATAAACTTATATTATTATTTTTTAAAAGTTTTTCTATTTTTAAATAATTTAAATCACTGGCCTGTTGGAACTTTATTTTTGGGTGGTATATGGTAGGAACCTAACTTAATTGTTATCTTCCCCTCCACTCAACATTTAGGTGTTTATTCCAATGTGAGTGATTAATTTCACTAGTTTTGAAATTCCAAGTGTAATAAATCTACTACCTGACTTTTAAATTCATGTCTACAACCTAATACACTCCAACATAATTTGTTTTCTTTAAATAATCATATTTCTTTATAAAATGTGCAAATGTTCTTCTAGAATCATCATAAATACAAATGTTTGATGTATAATTGAGCATATTTATCACCTCCTTATTGAATCTCAAATGTGAATGCTTTTTACAGTCACACTGACTACACTAGCCTTTTTTAATTAGAAATACTCTAAGAGATGGATTAAGGAAGCTTGCCTGTGAACTTGGGAAAAGACATTGCAATACTACCTTTACATAGCACAGACAATTCCAAGTCATAATTTTTGTAAGCGACAATGAACTCTATCTTTTTGAATTTTAGTATGAGAAAAATGTTACTGATTTAAAGAATGCCAGATTTTGTGAGGCTGTGATAATAGATCTAAAACAACTCAGCATCTGACAAATGAACAAACTGAGGCCTGCTATAAAAATGGAGAGTGATGCCTAAAATTCAAATATACCACATGATAGATATAATAAAGGCATCAGCAATAATTTGAGTGTGTCTGATGTTGTAGGCCCTATCTGAGGCATCAGTTAAATTCTTAAAATAACCACAATAATATTTTGATTTTTTAGGTGGGGAAACTAAGGTTCAGAGAACTCAAGTAACTTACTTATTTTATACAACTAGTCAGTGGGACAGTTGGGAGCTGGGATTTACACCCAGATTGGTCCATTCTAAAGCATGGGCTAAATTTTCACTTTGCTAATTCAACCTGTTCTCTTTTGCACCCAGGCCCAGAGACCAAGTACAGTAAGCAACTTGAATACGGTAATCTGAGAAATGTCTTTCATGGAAAAGAACTATATTAGATGGCAGTCAAGACTATCACTTAACCTTTGCCTTCTTTATGCGTGGCAGAAAAGCCATAGACAAAAGCCATTTGCTGGGAGATGATTGCTGTTTAACATGGATGGGGGTATGGATAAAAGATTTTGGCAAGTATTTAAAAAGCAGTTATATTTACCTATAGTTAGGATGATTTTAATGATTTTTCCATATTATTCTCAGTTTCTAAACTTTCTGTCAGGACAAATTCATATTCTCCAAGGTCAATATCATGGCTTAAAATTTAATAAAATAGAAACATTTTATAGTTACAACTTCATTTAAAGAAAGTTTGAAATGTGCTGGTTTCGGCTTCTGAGTTCACTTACTTTACAGACAGTCCATTTCGGTTTTCTCTAGCTTGCACCCTCATGGTTCAACTAAATTTAATAAGCTGTAGCAATGGAAAAGAGGAAGGGGGGCTATTTACTGGACAAAAGGGGAAAAAAGTAGATAGGCCCAATTTCTTTCACCCCGTTGCCCCACCTCAGGTCCCTGAGGTAAATAGCACGGTTGGAAACGGACCTATGCTGATTCTGGGCCTCATCTTAGGTTGCTTGGTTTGGATAAGAAAGCTGTGTGCTGTGGCCGCTGCTGCTTTCTTTAATCATGCTTCTTCTCCCCTTAGATGCTGTCCACCAAAGTAGGACTACACTAGGACTATGCTCTTCATCAAGGCTATCATGTCAAAAATAGTAGTAGGTGGGGTGAACTGGCTTAATGCTTTGTCTCATCTGTGGATTTGGTATTTGGCAACTGTTAAAATTAAAACATGCCATTGGCTACCTGACAGTAGCTAGTGAAAATGACTTCCAATGCATTAAACATGTCAAATCTAAATACAACTTCTACTTAAGTCCTGACTAAAAACCTTACTTTATATTTCTACTTTTAACAATATATGAAAAATGTCCAAATAGTTTACTCTTTATCCTAATTTATGGTAAACTTTCACAATCAAAGCTTTAAAAAATAACTTCTGCATAATGAAAGACATATTTCTATGCAGGAAGAACTAATAGCATTTATTGAGAGGGGGTGGTCCTTCGTGAAAACCAAGCGAATCCAATGGACTTTTCGGATATTCAATAAGGAAGTGAAGTGATGATATTCTTATACCAGGAAAAAAAACTGCGATGAAAAATTTAAATATCATTTGTTGCAAAGGATTCTCAATATTTGGCTTTTCAGAAAAAGGAAAAATGCAGGCTAGAGCCAGCGCATTTCATCATTTGAATTTCATTATAAAAATGACAAAAACTTACTGGCTTGGAAATATTAGAGGCAACAGGATTGGCATGTAGAATCCTGTTAATAGTTGTCAAATCTAGAGAAATTTCAAGCAAGGGAAGAGGTGAGGTGCCCAACTGAAAGTTTCTCAGGCTGTTAAAAAAATAAAGTCTTTAAAAAAATACTGTTTCTGAGTGTTTCTCTCTGGGGTAAAACCTATCCTACAGTTGGAACATTTTCCTGCTGTTAGATGAGGTCATCGAGAAGACAGGAGGTTACCAAAAAAGAAGATGTGATTGCCACTGCACCCACAAGCTGGACCCAGGGCAACTGGAGGCTCTTCACCCCTTCCCCTGCCCTTGGAATGTAACTTCTACTTGCCTTCCCTGATCCCAGAAACATCAAATACAGTCTTGACATATAAACCTGGTGTTGAGACTATCTGGACTGGGTATGTGACTGAACCCCATGATGGCCTCTCTATAAACTTGGAAGATTCTGGCTTGCAGGTGCGGAGACCTACTTGTCTTGCTGTCACCTGAGATAAGCCTTGTGTGTAAGTTTCTTTGCTTGTTAAACCTGCCCCTGACCACTCTGGAGTGGTCTGCCCCTGTCTTCAGTCTCTCCCTGCCCTCGGTGGACAGGGTCAGTTTCAGTTCACACCTGGGGAAGTTCCCAGGGTTTCAGACCAACCTTCACCTTGTGAGACCCAGCAGTTATTATACCTTAAACCAGCCTTGCAACACTAACAATGGCAGTTAGACAGGGAGCAATTGCTAAAGAAGGCTTAGGGCCCAAAATGACAATGTTTATAAATCAACAGTTTGCTTCAAGGACACGATACAGCAACATCATTAAAGTGAGGCTATGTATGCCAGCCAAGGCTGTCGGCCAGCAAAGGGTCCAGAGAGGAAAACATGAATTCAACTGCCTTCCCTCTGTAAGGGCCACAGTGGGAACACTTTTTCTCTGGGATGAGGAAGCAATGACAGGTGCACAGAGCACCTTGAAACCAGGGATCCCCAAATGGGATCTTAGCCAGAGTTTCTTATAGCTCGTTGGTCACAGAAGCATATCCTTACTATGTAACTAGCCCAACAGCAAAGCACCACTGTCCCCATACTCACCCCATAGCCACAAGGGTCTTTGCCAAGATCAGCTGTAAATCACCAATCTCACTGTTATCAATAGACAAAGCTGCCAAGATGGTATGAATGACCCAAGCTCCTCAGAGTCACAGTTACAAAGCAGTACTATTAATCCATCTTTCATGCTTTGGCCAGGGACTGTGCCTTGCAGATACTTCAGCAAAGTAATTCAGGTCAGCTGCAGACTTGGTGGAGTTAACCCTTGCAAATACCTGTTGCCCAATGTGCTCAGAGGAACAGTTCAGGAAATCACAGTCAAATGCTGATTTCTTGCCAGATAATTTGAATGATATAATTTGAGCAGATAAAGTGATGCTTTAGGATTTCCAATAGGTTAATAGTATGAAACAACTGTTTGCAGAGTTGTGTTGTAGAAAGGATATCATTTTGTCTTTAACTTTAATGTCAAAGCTAAGTGAGATGCTGCAGTTCTAGATATTAGAGTCATTTCAATGTTGTGAAGTATATACGTTGCTATTGTCCAGGAGGGTCAGATTCTTTCAGATAGTACATGGTGGAATCTTACTGACTTAAGCGGAGGTGAATGTTTTACTAGTTTGTTCCTTTGGGTATTAGTTTATTAAATTGTTCCGGTTATAAATTTATTGCCTCTTAGCTCCTAGTCTCCCCTTCACTGCCCTGTTTGTGATGCTGGAACAGGACTTCCTCACCAGCTGGCACAATGCTAGTCTTTGCTAGTAAAGGGCTCTGGAGGGATGCTGGAGGAGGAAGAGGCTTTTCTTTTTGGGTCTGGTGTGCTTTGCTTCTTCCCGCTTGCGTGGGGCGAAGCTGACATTGAGGGCATCCAGTGGCTATTTCAGTTTCATAGACACGACAGCTGGCTTCTTAGAAGCAAGCTCAGTGGCACCTCAGCTTCTGGGCCGGTTCTGTGGGCAACACAGCCAGCTCTCTTCCACAGAGTGAGTTCCAAGGGCTCTTCAGGGGCTTCCTGGGGCATTCCCAGTGATGGTCTTTAGGTGAACTCCCGGTGGGAAGATTCCTAGTAGCTTCATATTTAGGTCGGCTGGTGCCCCAGCTGGCCTCCCAAGCTCAATACCAACCCTAGCTGCACCTTCCTCAAAAATGTTGTGGACACCCCAGCAGATGGCTCTGTTTCTATACTGGCCTGCTGGCTTTGAACAGGTTCTAGCCCAGGACAGTGCAGAAATATTCGCTGTCATCCAGTGGGCTCCAAGCTTACTTTCTTCAGTGAGTACCTTCCTTCCTTCCCATCCTAGGAAGGAACCTGCCCTAGGAAGGAACCCCATTTCCATCACTTCAACAATTTTTTCTTTCTTAGGTATATTTTCTTAGCCCTAGAATATTGTTGGGAATTTTTTAAAATTCCCTTTTAGTTACTTTCTTATAAAAAGTCTCAACAATTCTTTATATTAAAATTTTCCCTGTTCATATTACTATGTGGTTGCTAGCACGTGTATCTGAAACTGATAAAAAAATAGAAAGACTAATAGGACTGAAAGTAGCTTGGGAGATTTTATTTTTCTCATAAGGTCAAAGAGCCTCATTTAAAATAGCAATGAGATACTTCAGTTGAATTGAACTCAAAAGACTACATCTTGAACCAAAATTATGTGATTTATAAAAAAAAGATCATCTCTTTAAAATGTTTCAAAGTCTTTCAACTCACCCCATCTTTGTAATGTAAAACTTCATAGTGATTGATAAGAAGTGGAAGCAGGATATTGACTGGTGACTTAAGAGGAACCAATGAAATATTAATATATATTTATATATAACTCATATATAATTATATAGTATATATTATATATTACATTATATATGTGTATGTGTGTGTGCATGTATATATATATATATATATATATATATTTAACCCAGGATATATATGGATATATATGGTATATATATGATATATATATGGTATAATATATATATTATATAAATATATATATATATATATATTTAACCCAGGATATATATGGTCTGGATCTTCTTTTATTTCCAATATCACTAGATCAGGGGAGTAGCAAAATTATGGAGATCTATCACTGGGTAATACAGTTTGAAAAGAAATAGTACAAAGTAGTGGAGATTAAAAACTTTTTCCTGAATAGCAATGGAGATAAAATTTTAGTAAGATCAGATGAACAAGTTTTTTTAAAAATCCTCACCTGAGGATATACTTATTGATTTTAGAGATGGGGGAAAGGAGGGAGAAAGAGGGGGAAAGGTACATCCATGTGATTGGTTGCCTCTTGCATGTGCCCTGACTGAGGATGTGACCCACAACCCTGGCACATGCCCTGACCGGGAATCAATTCATGACCTTTCAGTGTGTGGGACGACAGATGCTCCAACCATCTGAGCCCCACCAGGCAAGGTCAGATCAACAATTTTGATTCAATGGATGAGTCTCCCTTTAAAGCCTTTGGCCATAATAAAATATAATTAAATTATAGAAAGAAAGAAACGGACACAAGTACTCCATCATTGTCTGAAGTAGGAAGCTGACCAATATGTCCGCACCACACTACCATCATAGGGACTGTGCCTTCTGCAGGGAACACACACATTCTTCACCTAGAATTTTATGGCGTTTATACTACAGAACAGGAGTTCTCAAGCCACTACTTTTGACAGTCAGAAAGGCAGAGTTCTCAGGTCAAAACTATGCAGAAATAATTACTCCTAATTACTGGAACATTAAAGTGCAGCTCTGATGCACCATTAGGGTTTTCCCAAGGGCCTAATTTTCCTCATTTTTTTTTCCTCTGGAGGAAGAGCAATCAGAGAGTCAGCCATCAGCAAACCATTAAGTACATTCAGTACCCAAAGAAATGTTACACAGACTGGAGCAGAAGGAAAAAAATCTTATTCTGTACCCTTCACAAAATGAGGTATCTCATTAACAAAATCTAGAATAATGTTTCTTTCTTCTAGTTCTCCAATTCTAATTAGAATGTGCTCATCCTTCAAGGGAAGTGTTTTTCCCTTCCCTTTTTTTAGGGAATGCAGGACATAAACTTGAAGCTACAGACTATTAATAAATTACTGTTTAGCTGTTATTCTCACACCCATATGCATTGAATTGGGAGGAAACGAGGAGAGCTTTGCTGAACTTGGATTTTCTTTATTAGTTTTCTCTTCACTCTATTGGTCTGTTTTAAAACTGCAAGTTGACTCAGGCCTCAGCTACATTGCTCAGAAGTTGCCTGTTAGTGCTTTTAATTTATGGAGCATTCTTGACCATGTCACTGTGAGCTGTGGTAGTTCTATGGAGCTTCTGTCTTGGTACTGAAATATTTTCTTATAGTAAGCTCTCAAAGACTCACCAAAAACACCCTTGGGTTCTTTTTTTTTTTAATCAGTGTTTTGAGAATGAATAATAAAAATATTCAAATTTTATTACTGTCATGGCTTAAACTGCTGCATCAGATACATAGTTAGTATAGTTTCACCAAAAAGAAATCAGCCAAAGTCTCAATTTTGAGGCTTTTAAATCTTAATAGGAAAACCAGAACAAAATAATAATGTGCAGACTTAGAATCATGTAAAGCTAATCATAAGTTTTTCTAAATAAACCAACAGGTTTATTTGGGGATTTGTAATGACAATTTTTTCCCAGCATGGCTCTCATCCGATCGTGCCTGAGTTTCCACCAGAAGGTCATTTTTGATCTTTTTAATTAATGCACAGTAAGCAATGCTCAAAAAAGTACATTGCACAAATTGGAAATGCAATACCAAGGGTATATTATAATAAAAGACATTTTATTTCTTTCGGACAATTTATATTGACCTATTTTATGGGATAGTTTGCTTTGCTTTTACCGACAATGTTAATTCAATGATTTGCAAATGTTGAACATAGCGAGGAATAATGCCAATGCCAGTGTTAAGGTTCTAAAGAAATAATAACTCAATATATTTATTTTGTAGCCTCTGTAAAATATCCAGATACAATGAGCAATG
>PVKM010046244.1:0-11616 GCA_004027735.1 Carollia perspicillata
ATGAGGCCCGTTAACTTGTGAGGTGCAACCGAAGAGCAGACCGAGGGGTGGATCACCCCCACCTTTCACCCCATGGCCCCTTCGGCCATGCTGGGGACCCCTAACGCACTGTAAGCAGAGCGCCTGCTACACCCACACGCTTCCAGACCAGCCACTGGACTGGGGCGCCTCCCACGTAGAAATTCTGGAGACGTTGTTGACACTGACATCTAAAAGCCATAATGGAAACTTACTGCTTTTAAATTCTTGTATTTGAGATATGAATTCCAGAATATATGCCTCTGCGCCGTTCTCCTAGTTTTATCTCCTGTCCAACAGGATCACAGCTATGGAAAGGCAGCAGCATTCTGTGAACTGGTTACTCTCTACCAGAAACTAGAGCACAAAGAGGACTAACAACTCATTGCCCACTCGGAGAAACGCCTTTCACAAGAATCCGCGGCATTAGCTCCTCTACGGGTCTCTTTCTGGATATACTATGGAGATTAAATAGGAAATGTTAATATAGAGTTCTATGAATTCCTTAAATAAAAGTACGACAGGCTTATTTCACTCAGCATAATGTCCTCTAGCTTGATCCCTGTTCTTGCATATGGCAGAATTCCCTTCTTTCGGGGGGGCTGGATAATGTTCAATTGTGTGCATATACACATTTTCTTAGTTCACTCATCCCTCAGTGGGCATTTAGGTTATTTCCACATCGCAGCTATTGTGACTAGTGCCGCAGTAAACACACAGGTGTGCTAAGTGAAATAAGCCAGGCACAGAAAGACAAATCCTACATGGTCTCACTATGTGAGATAAATAAGATGGTCCAGGTCCCAGAAGCTGAGTAGAATGAGGCCAGGAGGAGGAAATGGGAGGTTGCTCAGTGAGTGTAAAGTCTTAGTTATGTGAGATCAATAAGTTCTGGAGGCCTTCCGAACAACCTAATGCCTATAGTTAACAATACTGCATTGTACACTTAAAAATTTAAGTGGGTAGGTTCCACGTGAAGTGTTTTTTACCACAGTAAAAAATAAAAACAATAGCTAAAAGTAGTAAATTTGTTTAAAAAGGAAATGACAAATATTCAAGTGTATTTTTAATAATATACTGAATATTAATTTTTAAAAGCTGGAAAAATGTACATACAATAAAGCCTTTTGGTTAATAGTTCCTATGGGCAGTCCTCAACCTCATTCATTCATATGTCCCATTTTCCTTTCTCAGTGCTTCCAATTTAACACAATAGGAGCTATTCCTGACAATTCAAATGCTGCTTTCAGAGGGGCAGAGCTTACTCATAATGGAAACCTTTCTCTTGATTTTCGCTGCAATGCTCTTTTAGACTGAATTCATAAGCTGCTTAGTGAAAACTTTAGAGTCCGCCTTAATATACCACATAACACATGGATGTGTGGCAAAGACACAAAGTAAAATAATGTGAAAAGATCCACAAAGTCACAGTCTCTTATAAAAATATAGCTTTCAAGAAAATTCTGTTAACAAAGTTAGCTCTGGTTTTGATTGCATCATGCTTGCCTCAAGCAAGAAAACATAAGTTAAAGTCTAACAGTAAAAAAGACAAATAGTGTATCATAGAATTGCATTTACAAATTTTTATAAGCTTAGACTCATGCTCAAAGTAAAATAGAAAACCACATCAAAGGGCCAGCAGCAGCAGAAAAATTCACAGGTAGGCAGATTTCAGTTCAATATAAAGAAGGAAAGCCTACCAATTATGGCTATAGAACAAGACTTTGACAACACAATGGAACGGAAATACTACTGCAAGTATGGGAACTTACAAGAATGTTCTCTGCAGCATTATTTCAGGAAAAGAAACATAAGTTATATAACTTATGTTACAACCATGTTATGGGTTACATAGCTATTGAAATATAGTAAATGTTTATGCATTGATTTGGAGGGCCATTCATGCTCTATTAACCAGGGGTGGAGTGGGGTAGGAAGCAAGTTGCGGAAATTCTGCAGAGAATGGTGTGAAAGGCTGTTGTGCTACACACGTGTCTGCTGACACATCTGTTGGAAATATGGCAACTACACACCAAACTCCAACCAGTGGCAGCCTCTAGGACTGAAGGAGAAAGGAGATTTTCACAACTTTGCATGATTACAAGGTATTTGGATTTAATATAAGTATACATTATTTTCATTTTTAAAAGCAGCAAACCTTCTTGAATTTGTTACCAGGTCATCGAAAAACATACAAGAAAGGGAAAAACTTCCATTCCCTGGAATGTCCATGCAGAGTCTGGACGACCAGATGACCTTTAGAATTTCAGAGTAGATTCTTGTGTTGGATGGGAGGGGTATTAGTAGAGCCCCTAATGATTCAGAAGGTCAAGGGCATGGCCTCTGGCAACTCCTTTCTCTTTGGCATCATGAATATGTCCTTGTTTACTAGATCTTTCCCAACAGCCTATGTGATACCATAATATCTTTCATCTTAAATATAAATTTACTTAATCTCACATATCACTCCATTACTGCATTTCCATGTTCTCCTTTTAAAAAATGTCACCTGTGTGCTCTGTCTGCACTTCCTTTCTCACCATTAACTCTTTTAAATTTTTTTAAAAAAACTGTACTTATTAATTACACTTGGCATACAGTATTATATTAGTTTCATGTGTACAACATAGAGATTAGATGTTTTATAATTTTCAAAGTGATCACCCCAATATACCTACTCTTTAATTCCCATTATAACGAACATTTTTGGGTTGCTTACTACAAGCTAAACATGACAGTGAAAGCTATACATTAGTTTTTACACAACCTTATCAGGCAGGTTTTATTATTCCCCTCATTTGATAAACTAAGAAACAGGAATCTGGAGAGGTTAAGGATCGTGTGCAAGGTTACACATCTCTAGACAGAGCTGAAGTTTGAATCCAGGTGGTCTGATGCCAAAAGCTAAAGACTTAATCACTCTGCTACATTGTATATGAATAATAATACCCAATATCTATGTCCCAATTTATAATGATCAAAATATGACTCATGCCTTTGATTCTCAGAGTAGCCTGATGAAGCAGGTGGTGTTCTCACACAGCTCTGTGTTCTATGAGACAGGGACCCATAAAGAGGGGGAAGTCAATCTAGGATGGGCAGGACTGAACTTGTCAATAGGACATAGCCTCAAGGACTAGCCAGAAGTTGAACACACGGAGTTCAAAGGGCTCTCCTGCAAATGTGAGCTTGCTTGACCTCTCAGAGACTGATGTTAGGAAGGTCCGAACTGGTCAGTGAGCTGAGACAGCAGGAATTATTAGGCCAACTCCAATCCGAAGGAATAAAGGGATTTGGTCATTTTTTATATAATGGCCTCTTTTCCACCATTAGGTTGCCTGGACTTTGTGGTCAGTCAGTGACTACATTTTACTCTGTGTCTCCAGGGAAACTTCATATAGTAAATGCTCAATAAAAGTTATTTGTAAATGATTGAGGCGAAGAAGTCTGGGTTTGGCCTGGCATTTGTTGTGTAAATTTTCTAAACAAAACTGCCAAGAATTTAATACAAAATAAATATAATAATAACTAGTCTTTCAAAGCAAGCTTTTAAAGATATAAACACCTAAGTACAACTTTGTATGTTTCTCAGTAATTTTTATTTGCTCTGTCATGCTTAAACTAAGCCACATGTTGCCTCCAGGGGTAATCAGAACATTTCTCCATTTTTACCTTAGAATTTCTAGTAGGGATGACATATATTTCTGGGATTTCCAAAACACCTGACTGCAAGTGTGTTGGTTTATACCTACTGGTGAAGTTTTCAAGCAAACATCACCAGACTGGTTTGTGTGGTGTTTAAACAGGAACTTCTCAAAACTCATACTGCCTGTTAGCCTTTTCCTCTCTCTGTCCCACAATGCAGAAGCTAGTTAAGTTTCACCAGCCCTTGGGACTCAGGTCTTAGGTACGACAATAACATTTCTGATAACAGAAAAGAGCTTAGTTATCTTCTCAAAGTCTAATCTCAGCAAACTATTGTTTAAATTATTTCCTTTATATGGCTAAGTAATTTATAACAATATTAGAGCCATCTGTTCCTATCACTATTTTTCCTTTTTTATTGAATTTATTGGGGTGACATTGGTTAATAAGATTATATAGGTTACAGGTGTACAATTCTCTAATATATCATCTGTATTGTGTGTTCATGACCCCAACTCAAGTCTCCTTTCATAATCATAAAAGTTTGATTTTAAGATCATTTCAGACTCACAGAACTGTAGCAGTACAAATAGTTCCCATATTCCCTTCACCCAGATCCATCGGTTGTTAAGACTTTTCCCTGTTTATTTTATTCCCTGTGTGTACATGTGCATGTGCATGAGTGTGTACATGTGTGTGTTTGTGTGTGCACAGCACTTGTCTCCGATGGTCACTAATGACTTTCCTGTTGTCAAATCTAATGATCACTTTCCAGCTCATCTCATCCCATCAGCAGCAGTGAAAATAGTAGATCATTTCCTCCTTCTTCAAACACTTTCTCACTTGGCTTCTAGGAGCCACTTCCTCTTGGTTCTCCGCGTACTGGCTACTACTTCTCAGTCTCCTTTGCTTTGCTGTCTTCATCATAAAAACCTCCAAATACGAGAGGGCCCGGGGCCCAGTCCTTGGATCTCTTTCTTCTCTTTCTACATCAACTCCCCACATGTTCTCATCCACTGCCAAAACTAAAATGCTGTCTATATATTGTTAAATCAAATTTATACCTCCTGTATGGATCTCTCCTCCAAACTCTGGGTTCCTATCCCCAAACTCCTACTTAATAGCCCCACTGGAGGTTTAGCTTTACATGTCCAAATCTAACTTTCAGGTTATATGGATTGGTTTCTTGCACCCCTTCCCATCCTCGTTTTCCTATAGACTCTCCCATTTCAGACAACGGCAACTCCATCCTTCCAGTTGTTTAGGCCAAAGTTCTCAGTCATCTTAATTCCTGCATCTTACACCCCACATCCAATCCAGAATCCAACCAGTCCTTTCCATTTCCACCATTACCACCCTGGGCTAAACCATCACCATCTCTCATCCAATGTTGGCAATATCTTCCTATCTCAGTTTTTTAGTTGTCTTTGTACCCCATAGTCTATTTGCTACACGCTGCCAGAACCATCCTTTTAAAACATGATTTGTGCCAGGTTACTTCTCTGGGCAAAGCCTTCTCACCTCATGACTCGCTTCATTCCTTGAGTTTGCCAGCCACGGGCTCATATCCCAAACTGCTAATTAAGAACACCAAAAGCTTTCCCACCCACGGTCTGAGCTTCTAGCCCACTTTTTAACATGCAGTATGGAATGTTGAGAGCTAGGGATGACGAGTGAAGAAGTCACAAAGAACATGGCCAACAAGGAAGTGTTTTTGACAAAGGAAGCGAAAGCAGGTAGTAAAGGGATTCTCCCAACGGGAGAAGTGTTTCCCTGAGTCTTTTGTTCCTTTAATTTCTCCTTTGGAATCTACCATCTGTACAGTTGGTCTACACTGCCTGACTTCACTCAGTGCTCCTTCATGACTTCATTAGCAAAGCACCAGGGTTAAACTTGAGGAGAGTTTGTATCTTCTTGCCAAGGCTGGTTGCAATGACATTGCCTTATGCACTAGGAAGTGGTAAATTATAAATACACATATTGTATAGCTCAAAGGAATGGGATAATATTGGTGTGTGATATGTCGATTCAGTCTTACTAGTCCCCAGTTCCATGAGACGTACCACTCTTCATCCTATACTTCGGCACAAAGACATTCCACTACTCAGGTGGCATATGAGAGACTGTATGTCGCAGATGTCACAGATTGAAAGCAAATTGCTTTAGAGAATAAGACTATGTAGACTTGTAGCTTTCACTCTGAGTGCAATAAATATCAAATCAAAATATGAAACAAAGCCATCTTGTCCTTTATAAGGTAAAGAGCCAATAGACCCAATCCACAGGTCCCTATTTTCTTCTCTTCCACTGTATGTTCTGATTTGTGTTTTACTAAGTGGATATAAGGGAAGGCAAACAGAAACTCTATAGAATCTAATCTCCACGTACAGATGCCTTAGCCGTCATAGTTACTTCTGTCCCCAGCACTTAGCACTGTGTCCAGCACATGGTAGTTGCTGAGGAGTATTTGTTGAATGAATGCTCTGGAAGAGAGGCAAGAGAGTCAATGTTGAGGAAGGCTACAGACAGGACTTATTCGTTTTTTTTATTGGATACCTAATAGATGCCAGACATGTGGTAGGTGCTCAGGAAACAAAAAACAAACACAAGACACCTGCTAATCTCACATATCTCACAGAGTCTGGGGTTTAGATTAGAAAACAAGTGCTTACAATACAATGTGAAAAGATCTGTGATGGGGTTATTATGCAGTGTGCCAGGAAAACACAAAGGAAACACAGGGTAAGCAGACAGGGAAGGCTTCTGGAGGAAACCTACCTAATATAAATCCTGACAAAGAGTAAAAATGAGCCTGTAGAAGTGCGGAGCGACAGGGGTTTCTTGAAGAAGAGGGAACAGCATAGGCTAAGGCACCAGGGGCAGGAAACGCAGCTTTCAGAGGAAACTGAAAGACTGCAGGACTGCATCTTTGAGAGCGGGTGGTGTCGGTGGGGCAGTGTTGAGACGATGTAAGACTGGCTGTCCAGATCCAATGGAGTCTTGCCAAGTTTTGAAGTTGATCTCTTTCGGTGTATTTAAGGACTCTTTAGATGTATTTTCATATCAACAAAACTAGGTTTTCTGAAATGTATTTATGTCTACATCTTCCTATGGAAGTTTTCTAATGGCCCGTAGAAAGCAGACACCTCCTTTACTGGACTTTGGCAGGGAAGCTGGGTGATAACAAGTGGTAATTCTGTCATATATATGTCCTAAACCACATACGTTCACCCATAACGTCTAGACCTATAATTATCACAGACTGAGGAGAGAGAAAAAGAGGGGAAAGGGAGAAAGGCAAAGGAGAGAGGGAAATTCCACCTTTGTTTTCTCCTAATGCATAATGAGAACTATATCTAGGATTAGGATTTAGGATTTTTTTACTTTTTGTGCCACAGTCCACATATAAAGTACAGTTCTGTACGGTTCAACTTAAACTTCAGTTGGCAGATCTGCAATTAGACATATATCTGGCATCAATTTTGTCATAACGTTTTCTATTACACATTCCTATTTTCAGACACAGGGCACTAGTTATAAATCCTTCCCTAGGGAGTTAGATTTTTGTGAACTGATTATAAGACTTAGATTTTCAAGTGCTCTTTGTAATTTCCTGAATTCCTGAACAGCCTCCTTAGTTCAATCCTGGTCCTGCTACACTCTATTCTTAGGCCAGCAGCCAGAGTTATTCTTTTAAAAAGTAAGTCAGACCATACCAGACTGCTGGTCAAAACCCAGAAATTAGCTTGACTCTGAGTAAAAGCCAAAGTCCTTACAAGTGTCTGCATGGCTATACCTGCACTGGCTCTCTTCCAACCTCACGTTGTTCCTTCCCTGACCTCATGTCCAGCCACCCAGGTCTCTTTGCTCTTCTTGCAATGTGCCAGGCATCCTCCTGTCATCGAGTGGCTTTTGCATGAGCTTCCTTCTCGGCCTGGATTGTTCTTCCCTCAGAAATCCACAAGGGTCACTCCCATACCTTCCTCGGGTCTCTGCTCAAATGGTACGGTCTCCTGAGGCCACCCCACTGTACACTCTTGCCCTATTCCCCTTTTTTGGCCGTAGCAGTTCCATCTTCAAACATTTAACTTATTTACTATATTTATTGCTAATAGAATGCAACTTCCATGAAGACACATCTTTGTCTCTTTTGCTCCTGATACATCCCAAGGACCTAGAACAGATCCTGGCATATTTATATATGCTCCATAAACATATATTGAATGAATTGCTAATATAAAATTTTGTATAACTAGCTAGGACTGAAAATTAGGGTCAGTATCCTTAATTTGGGGCAGAAAGAAGATCTGATTTAAAAACTTCTATATAAATGCCCTGGCCAGTATGTCTTAGTTGGTTGGAACATCATCCCATAAACTGAAAGGTTATAGGTGGTTCGATTCCAGTCAGGGCACACACCTAGGTTTCGGGTTTGATCCCTGATAGGCGCATATATGGGAGGCAGCCAACTGATGACATTTCTGTCTCTCAAACCAATGTGTTTCTCTTTCTCTCTCTCTCTCCTCCCCACCCCCACCTCTGTCTCTCCAAAAAAGCAGCAGTAAAAAAATGCCCTCAGGTGAGAATTAAAAAAAAAACTTGCATATAAACTTATTTTCCTTATAGGCACAACAGAAACAGATTCTGTACTGAAGGACATACCAGCATTACTCATCACAACCCTGGCAAAGAGTTTGCGTGCACTATTTTTTAAGTATGTGCACAGCAAAAACTGCACAGCCAGTACGCTCGCTGTGTGTAATCACCACAGAAAGGTAATTAAAGAAGAAAGGACAGATTGAGGTCCAGGGAAGATTTATTTCTTTCTAAAACTGGCATAATAATCACAGTGGGAGCTATTGAGTCATCAGGTTTCATTTTAAAACCAACAGAAGCCAGTTGGAGAACTTTCAGAAGACGAGTGTTCTAATAAATTAAAAATCTGTTTTCAACTTTGAAATTTAAGAGCTGCTCTTTAAAGGCATAATGGCATATGCCCCAAAAACAAAGTCTTAAAAAAACTCATTTCTTTACACCAATGAATAGGAATCGATAATGTGTTAGTACTACACTTTAAATGTCATGTCTACAGTATGACCTCACAAGAAAACCTGTCCCTTTCCAAGACTTACACTTCCTGGTGAAAACTACAGACTTGTGAAGATCTAACAGCTAGATAGCACTGGGCCTGTCATTTATTTCTAACTTCATTGTTAACTTAAGAGGCTCATGGAACATGTCATGATGTGGCATAGGGATGGGCTGGGCTGGTGACAGGCACTGATGGACCATGCTTTCTCCCCCTTAGCTTTTGTTTTCAATTACAGTTGACATTCAATATTATATTAGTTTCAGGTGTACAGCACAGTGGTTAGACATTTGTATAACTTAAGCAGTGATCTCCCTGGTAAGTGTGGTCCCCATATAGCACTAGAGATAACAATATTTTTGACTCTATTTCCTGTACTGTACTTTACATCCCTGTGACAATTTTAATCTATAAATGAGTCTTTAGAAGTAAGACCTAGATCAGCTCAATCAAGAATTTTTATATATATGTTCTGATTATCACTGGGCAGATCCACTGGGTATATATAAAAGAATCACCAGATAAAATACCCTGTGGGTTATTCATGTCAAACAAGTACATGTACTTTTACAACATTCATTGTGATCCCATTGTATTGCGGTAATTGATCACAAATATATGCTTTCAAGAAAGCCAAATCCAGCACTTCCAAGATTTGTTATTAGATCAACCAGGTATACCAAACTGTAGGAGTAAGGTATTAATATGTCCTCTATTAAATACTAGGATTTAGGAAAAAAGGTATCATTTCACAAGTTAAGAGTTCTCTTAATGATGGAATTTAATCATGGTGTATTGAATTAAAGTCTATACAAACGAAGCACTTTGTGGGTCAACAGGTGGAACGTTACCGTCGTTCACCAACGTCCCCACCTTCATGCCGTTGCACAGGCCCGACAGAAGGAATGACCTTTGTTTCTGACAAACAGGAAGAAAACCATTGGCCCTGATTGTACTGTGTGAGCTAAAGGGAGAGGCAGGGTCAAGGGTCAGAGGTGGGCAGCATCCAGGTCACAGACAGCCTTCGAGCTTTTCTCACCCTCTTTATTCTTTCTTTAATTTTTAAAAATATTATAGGAAGATTGTTAGGGGAAGGGGTATATAAGGAGACTAAATGGTCATGGAAAAAATACAAGGAAGGAAGGAAGGAAGGAAGGAAGGAAGGAAGGAAGGAAGGAAGGAAGGAAGGAAGGGAGGGAGGGAGGAAGGGAGGAAGGGAGGAAGGGAGGAAGAAAGGAAGAAAGAAAGAAAAAAGAAAAAAAGATTGGTTACAGGAAGACTTTAGAGCTTTTTAAGTAAAAAAGGAATATGTTAAAGGGACTTATCTAAGAAAAAGAAGATAAAAACATGTACAGTAAAATGACAGCAAACTCACAATTATTAACAACTACACCTAAAACAAAAACAAAAACAAACTAAGCAAACAACTAGAATAGGAACAGTACCACAGAAATGGAGATCACATGGAGGGTTAGCAACAGGGCAATTGGAGGAGGAGAGAAAGGGAAAAGGTACAGAGAATAAGTAGCATAGATGGTAGGTAGAAAATAGACAGGGGGAGGGCAAGAGTAGTGTGGGAAATGTAGAAGCTAAAGACCTTGTAAGTATGACACATGGACATGAACTAAAGGGGGGGATGTGGGTGGGAGGGGAGGTGGAAGGTGGAGGCAAGTGAAGGGGGGGAAATGGGACAACTGTAATAACATAATCGATAAAATATATTTTAAAAATTTTTTAAAAAGATATGGTCTGAATATTTTTTCCAAAGGAATACTCTACATAGAACAACTATGTGGATTTTAAGAACTCAAATATAACATTTAGAAACAAAAAATATAATTGAAGCTAAAAATTTAATGGCTAGACTAAACAACAAATTCAATGTAGCTAAAAAAAGATTTAGCAAACTGGAAAACAGACCTGAAAAATCTTAGAGATAATGTGATTCCAAAAGACAAGATTGAAAACACAAAGGAACAGATACTTAGAAGGAAAGGATAAACAGGTTTAACTAATTGCAGTTCCAGGAAGACAGAGAGGTCGTGAAGTGGGGATGGTTAGAGCAGATTGTTTTAAATTACTTATTGAAAAGATAAGGCAGAGAGTTTCCCAGAAACAATACTTCACAGAAGTATTTTTCACAGAATCAGGAAGTATTTTTCACAGAATCAGGAATTCTAACAAATCTTAGGCTAGATAAATAAAATGAAATCTACACCTAAATGCATCACAGTGAAAGTACATAACACCAAATAAGAAGAGAGAGCCTTAAAAACCACTGAGAAAAGGACAAATTATCACCAAAGGAATAGCTAGACAGTCTAGATAACTTTTCCCGAGCAATAACAGAGGCCAAATAACAGGAGAATCTCATGTGTACTGAGAGGAAAAGCTGTGTATCCAGAATTCTATACTTAAAAAAATTCTTCTAAGAAGATATTAAGGAGAAATAAATATAGTTTCAGGCAAACAAAAATGAGGAGAGCTTACTCTGGTAGATCTTCACCAAAGAAAATTCTGAATAATCCAAGTAAGGCAGAAGTAGTTCAAGTCTGAGGTGCAAGACAGGTTAAAGAGAAGAAGAGTAGAAAATTTGTGGATAAATCTAAATAAGTATTAATGGTATTTAAAGTGTCTTGAAGGATTGAAACTTAATTAAAATCAGAATAATAATATTAGGGTAGGGGTAAATGGAATTAAAGTGTTCCGGGCTATTATAGTAACCAAAAGTTGATATGGGCTATTTCATAAGGCAACTGTGAATATTTTTAAGAGTAATTATTGAAAAAAGAGGAAGAATAGTATATAAATTCAAGACTACCAAAGGGGAAGTGCAATAGTTAAAAATTAATCTTAAAAAAGAG
>PVKM010046245.1:0-11753 GCA_004027735.1 Carollia perspicillata
GCCCTAGAGGAAAAGTCAATAACCTCTTTCTTTCCCTACACTCGCCCTCCCCAAACCAGCTTCCTCTGTTGGCATAGTAACCTCCCCAAACCTGCTTCCTATGTTGACATAGCAACCAGGCCTAGTGTCCTCCCCCTCAGCCTTCACAGCTCACTTTCAATGTTCAGGTAGTCAGCAAATTCTCTTGACGCTGTCTGCAAAACTGTTCCTTAATTCCAACCTTCCCCTTGCCACTGCCACTGTCACTGCCACTGCCACTATCTCAAGAGGTGCCCCACTTCCTTAGCGTTCTTTTCCCTCCAGAAACGCTGTTCTTCAAGCCAGGAAGCCTTGTGCTGACATCTACCAATCACCTGCTGTGGGCTGGGCATGCTGCTAAAGGCTTTACATAAATTATCCCACTTAATCCTTAGGACAATTTTGGACTTTCCTGTCATTATTTCCACCTTACAGATGAAAACATAGAGGCTCAGCCCTGGCTGGTGTAGCTCAGTGGATTGAGCGTGGGTCTGCGAACCAAAGGATCACGGTTCGATTCCCAGTCAGGGCACATGCCTGGGTTGCAGGCCAGTTCCCAGCAGGGGACGCACGAGAAGCAACCATACATTGATATTTCTCTCCCTCTCTCCTTCCCTTCTCCTCTAAAGATAAATAAATAAATTTTTTTTAAAAAAGAAAAAAATGGAGGCTCCAAGAGACCAAGTTCCAGGTGCCAGAGCTTCTAAGTGTCGAAGTCTGGATTTCCACCTGGATGGCCGACTCAGCCAGCACCTGGGCTTCCCTCCTGCCCTGCACTACTAACTCCTGATTCTCAAGTCCCCGACACCCCTCACCACTTCCCCCTGCCCCCCTTGTGAGACCCGATCCTTGGTTTTCAATTGTATAATGAATGTCTTCACTTGCTAGTTTATCACTTATCAGCTTGTACCATATTATCATTATCTACACATCCCCCCAACCCCAAACGATCAGTTTCTTCAGTGGGGACCTGTTTTGTGTGATGTCGGTAACGCTGATGACTGGCAGAATGCTCGCCCCATCGTAGGAGCCTCAATAAGCATTTATGGGACAGTGGGTGAACCCTTATGGCCCTCCAGGTCACTTTTCTGGTTTTAAAGGACAGGTGTCTTCAGATTATGAAACGCTGCTTTTTAAAAGTAGCATGTGACTCTTAATTATCACTCAATGAATGGGAATCACCTATTAATCTACAGGTGCTCCAAAAGGACTTTTTTAAAAAAATGAAAACAATCAGTAAAAATAATGATGACAATTTTGATGCCAGAGTAGTTGAGACCCAAAGCATCTAGACCTCAGTCCCCCTCCACAAGCACATCCCTGTCATGGCCTTCACCTTGGGACCAGGACCCATCTCTTTGGCCTGTATGCCTGTGCAAAGGTCCCAAGGTCAGAGTCAGGCACCCAGCCTGAAAGGGGCCTATGTCTCTTGGACCCAGACTAGTCAAATGGGACCCCTCTCTGCCTTTCATCTGCTTTCCGTTTCCTGTCCAGCACCCCCCCCCCCCCGGGAACGTTCACCCTCAGGCCCAAATGCTAAGTTAGGATCCAACCAAAACTCAACTGGCTGAGGAAAACACGTGGGCCGATCCAAGAGAGAGCACTCTAGTTATTGTAAAGAGAGCCCTACATCAGGCCCTTTTACCTCTAGGTCACTGGTTCAAGTCCAGCCAGGCCTATCCTGACAGAAAATCATTACCCGCTCTGTGTCGAGCGGCGTGAGACATGGAAAATGAGTTCCTGTCGCCATCTGGCAGGCAGTGTCCACGTCACACTTGACACTAAGCAGCTCTCAGTGGAGACAGAGCAGAAATCACTCAGCAGCTGCTGGTCCCGGAGGTCAGGCCCGGCCCGCGAGCCGGCCTTCTCTGCGTGGGGCTGCGGCTCCCTCAGTTCGCCCCTTGCAGGGGCACTTTATTAGTCTGGTGGTTTGGGCTTTCTCCCTGGAGACATAGTTTAACAAGGAGTTTGAAACAATGGAACAACAGGAAGGAAAAATATCTGGTTCTGCAGTATCGGAAGAAGAGTGCCTTCAGTCACAACAGAAAAATAGGTTCTTCCCCCTGGCCGAGCTGGGCAGGGCAGGGCCAGGCTGCTGCGTCCATCCAGCGTGAGGAGGCGGGCCTCTGGGCAGGCCAGGCAGGCACAGCAGTTTCACCAATCACTCTGGGTGATGGGCACCGGGGGACAATTCCCTGTAGAGTATTTTATTTCTGTCACACATCTTCCCTCGTAGAACCACCTAAGCCACCAGTCTGAAGGCAGTCGAAGCCTAGAAAGACCTGTCTTTCCTTCCTCTGCACAGACAGGCCCTCCTGAGCCCTCAGAAAGTGCCTACCAAACTCCCACCAGCTGGGTTTTCCACACCCACCCTGCCCTGGATTGTTCTGGCAAATGCAGAGGGACTGCAAAGCCCAACAGCACCGAGCACCTGCAGCCTGGCCGTGGAGAGTGGAGAGCTTCATCCTCAAAGGCATCCTTCTTTTTGACTCCCCTGTGGGCAGCTGCAGAATCCCCTCTTCTGAGTCATTTAAGAAGCACCCAGTCTGCCCAAGACTCAGTGGTTCTGGACAAACAAGCCCACTTGTCTGTGTGGGTCTGTTCCCAGTGCATGAGCTGTCTGGGGATTGGCTAGGCCAGCATGGGGCAGGCGGCGCTGTCCCTCCTGTGACGCAATCAGCCCAACTGCAATGGACTGGCCAGACCTCTAGAGTATCAGAGACGATTCCTGTGACTCCAGAGTCCACCTGCCTAGGAAACCTGCCTTCCTGTCCGTTCTGTGTGCCCCTCCATCCCTGCTCAGACAGGAGGAGGGCCCCCAGGCCCGCCCCCACCCCTGAACCTGGTCTCCCTCTATGGGTGGTGTCACCGGGGAGAAGAGGCTGGAGGGCGGGGAGAGGCAGGGCCGCTTGCGTCAAGCCGGAGCATTGGCTCCTGACTTTCTCACTTCCCCAGTCTTCTCCCCTCTCCTCAGAATTTCCTGAAACAAAAGAATTCCCAGCACAATTCCCAATGTGCATGTTTCTTCCCACTATCTGTAGACACACTGGTGTTGTTAAGTTGACCCAGCCCTGATGGTCTCTGCTGCTGTTTAATGCAGAATCCTCGCAGCATCAGGATTTGGGGGTGGGGGAGGGGCTCTGTCCACGTGCACAGTCGCTGTGACAGCATACGGCGTCACTCTCCCTGACACACCGGAGCTGGGTGTAAAACCGTGTCCCTGTGCAGGCAGGCATGTGTGCACCTGTGTGTTTGTTTTTGAAGTCACACATGCTCACGGACGATCTGAGCATGGAGCAGAGTGCAAAGCCAGGGCTGTCCAGTGCACTTGGAGTGGCACCGCGCCGAGCCCCTCTGTGCTCCTTGCCCCTCCGACTTCCTGCGCTCCTGCGGGAAGCCCACCGCAGCGCAGCCCTCGGGAGTCATTGGGGCCCCCCTTGCTTCTCAAGGTTTCTTTTAAATGCTGCCTGTAGGCCCTCCAGCCCCCCACCTGCATGTGGAAGAAATAGAGAACAAGAGGCCAGCAGTGCACACCCCCTAGACAGGCAGACGCCCTCTGAGGTCAGCCCGGCTGCCCATGAGGCAGAGCGCACAGGAGAGTCAAGGTCAGCAGCGGGGAACGGCCCGCAAAAGTTGCCAGGCTAAACCTGAATGAAGCAAGCTGTGGCCCTGGGCACCTGGACTAGCGCTGATCTTCCAGAAAATGGGGCGGCCAGGGAAAAGGGCGCCCCCTGCTGGCCCGGACCAAGCAGCGTGTGGACAAGAGGAAGGAGCTGCCCCTCTCTTGTGCTTCTGGAAGAACGAGGAACGGGTCCAAGTGCAGGGAAGGGTTTTCTTGTCTTGCGGTGCAGAGAGGCTGTTTGTGAGGCAGGGCAAGAAGCAGCCTCCCGTGCACACCTGGCGCTGAGCCTGGCACATGGCAGATGCTCCATGAAACATTAAGGAAGGACATGACCCACCGGCCTCCACTGCTCAGGGATACCCCTTCTGCAAAGGGATAACGACGAGGGGCACACGCCCGTCACCGAGCTGCTTCCTGGACAAAACGAGGTCGGCCACGAGGAGCGGACGGTGTCACCTCTACCGGGTGCTACAAACGTCGGGGATGGGAGGGTTGCATGCCGTGCGTCAAATATGCCTCCGAAGTAAGGTCTCAGGGGTTAAAAAGCAGTTGTGATTTATCTATGGACATTCTTCTATTCACCGAATAAGAACTCTAAGTTGTAAGAAGACCCCCCCCCCACACACACACCATCATCACCACCACCACCAATGGAACTCAATAGAACTATTTTCTTCTTGGGTGGAAAAAAAATTGTTTTTCTAAATTGGACTGTGAGGCCGCTCACTGCCCCGGACAGCCCTGGCTGCACAAAATGCTGCGCAGGGCACCCTTCCAGCTCCAAGCCTGGGTCTTATTTACACTTATTTACATATCGAGCGAGATCTCCATGGCTGCCTGCCCGGAAGCCCTATTTTTAATTGTTTGCTGCCCCAGCTGCCCCTCTGACCCTTCCTGGCACTTTTCTGAGGATTTCCGGCCAATGCTCGCTTCGGAGGAAAGGGCAGAAGACGAGAATTATTGGAAGGGATCTCAGCAAAGGCTGAACTCAACCCAGAGGCCCCCAAATTCAGCATCTCACAGCCCTTTTCCCAGGTGGTCCTCCTGGCGGGGCAGGGCTGGCTCCCCCGGGGGAGTGGAGGGGATTTGGGCTGCAGCCAGTGGACCGGCTTCACAGCTTGGCCAGCTGCATCCCATGTGGACAAAAGGACAGGGGACTTGAGAAGCAGCTGCCAGTGTACGCTCCAGCTTCCTCTCTAACTGCGCTTCTGGAGAAATTCAGAGTAGTTCCAAGTGAAGGCAAAGGGCTTGCCCTGAAATTTGGACAGGCTGGATTTTTTTTTTAAACGTTCATTTTAAAAGCAGCATTTCCTAGACAGAGCAGTAAAATATGTATTTATAAATATTTTCCAAGAGTGCCCTCTAGTGGAAATCTGAAGGAAGTAGCACGGCTCACAGACAAGTCACTAGGATCCCAAACTTCTGAATAAAAATAAAGCACGTTCCAGGGAGAGGCCTCCTTCACACGTGATCTGAAAACATATCAGACTTCTTCCACGAGTCCATAAAAAGTCACATTACCTTGACTGGAGATGAAGACTGCCTTGAGTCTTTAAAAGGAAATCGTGCTCTACTTTTGGAACTGGAAATCATAGTGTTACATGTGTGGTATTTTGAAACTAAATGCAGAGAAGTGTGCGGAATGGGACGACGGCAGAGATTCGTTGATTGTATCCCTGGGCCGAGCATGCGTTGCTGGCCCAGTGTTTTTATTTTGGCTGCAGAGGGAGCCAAGGCTGCAACAATGTCCAGCCCCAAAGGCCACACACACTGCTGGGTTTTTACCTTGGAGGATGTGGGACAATGAGTCATTTGTGCCTCTTCCTGGTTCTTCCTGGCCAAGGTCAGCTTTCCCACTGGAACCAGGCGGCTTGGCGCAGAGCCTGGGCCGTCTGGAGCCTCTCGGTGGTGCAGAGCCCAGGCGGAGGGCGTGGCCCGCCGCACTCCCCGCCAAAGGACCCCAGTTCAGGCTCCAAAGCCACTCTCATCCACGTCTTAAAACCTCATTCACTCTGCTCAGTTTAGCGCCAAGGGCCACCTAGTGGAGGCCGGAGGAAATCAGCAGTCCTGACTCAAGGCTCCCGGGGCCCAGGAGGAGGCAAGTCAGGGGGCTTCTGACCACTCGCTCTCTCAGGCGAGCTTTCCCAAATTGTCCACATGGTAGTGGGCACTACCTGGACTGCAAGTCGTCCTGTAAACACTGCTACTACGGGTCGTAGTAGAACAGCTGCCATTTGTTTATTTCCCCATTCAGCGCATGGATTCGGAGCACCCACTTGGTGCCAGGCGCTGTTCTAGCCTGACCAGGAGGACAGATGAGGCTCTGATCTCGTGGAAATTGCATTCTAGAGAGAGATGGTATACAAACAAATGTGTGATTTCAAAGCTACAGAGGAAACTAACAGAGAATAATGAATAACAAGGGGATGCCTACCTAGACGAAGGGTGTGGGAAGGCCCCTCCGAGAAGGTCACACTTAAGCACCTATTATGTGCCAGATATATACCGTGTGGGGTTTGAGAATGCAGACACAAAGAAAATGCCGTCTGTACCGTCTGAGCTACGTCTGTAGCTCAGTGCCCAATGGTGAAACGATAATTTCATAGGATTTCTAACAGCCGAGCCCTAAGATCTACTGCTCGCAACACATCCGCCAAGTAACTTGTGTCAGAGTTCATTAATAGCACTCTCAAGGTTTGAATTCAACTAAATATACTCCTAAATATTTTTTTTCTTTGCCTATGCCATGTGGCTTGGTGGAAATGGGGATAAACGATGAAATCCCAACGTCTCTCTCAGCTCAAAGGTTGCACAGGGCCACGCTGCTCTGTTCCAGGCGGGTTCGCAGTGCTCCCACCACTCTGCCTCTCTCTCAGCATCTTGCTAGAGTGGAGCCGGAACCAACCCAGCACTCTGGTTATACTTGAGATCAAATGTGTTGCTTGGCTGGCTCTTGGCCAGGGTGCTCATGAAGGGCAGTTGGTTTCAGACTCCCTCGGCCCAAAGTGATGCTGATCGGCTGCTTCTGCACCAGGCTGACCAGGATCTAAGGCCACACCCAGGGTTCCTCCTCAGTTTCCTTCCACGAGGCACCTCTCATCCAGCAGCCAAAGGCACAGGTCTCCCGACTGTGGGAAAAGGTCACCCTCCACGTATGCGAAACTCATCACTGACCCTGAGCAGAGCAGGAAGGAAGAAAAGGCCACCAGAAGTGACCCTTGCCTATTCCTCTGCTGCTGGTGGGGAGAGATAACACCCCCCACCCCCCGGGGCAAGCTGCCTGGTGAGGGCTCTGTGATGAGCCTCTTCCCCGCCTAAAGACACCGGGGTCCCACCAGCTTTCCCAGAAGAACAGAGGAGGATGACAGGGTCAATTCAGCGGGTGATAGGATTGTTGATTTGGCGCCAACTAAACAACCCAGATCTGGAGAAAAGCGGGTTACTCGGAGCCGGGGTGTTCAGCCTGCATTCCCAGCTGTCCCGGACTTCCAGAAAGGGGTGGCAGAGGCCCCAGGACAGGAGAGACAAGTGAGCTGGAGGGGCTGTGCTCTCACCCGAGTCACACACTGGGCTTCCATTGGGAGCCACTGGGGCCCAAGACCTGGAGGAGACGGAAGGCGGCCTGTCACTACATGTCTGGGGGTGACAGCTGGGACCCCCTCGCCGTCTGCAGCCACACCTGCTGGGCACCACGTCTGCAAAGCACCCCATTTGCAAACACGAGAGGCAGATAAAACTATAGGTTTGGCATGCTTGTTTGTTTTTTATTATCAAGAGAAGCTGGTTTTCCATCCCAGAGGGTCTGAGCAAGTAGGGACTCGGCTTAATCAGAGGGCTCGGGCTTACATATGCCCTACAAATAATAATAATAACATAATAGTACTAATGCTTGTGCTACATTTGGAGCTTGAAATGATCAGTGACATTTCCTCTGATGAGGTTAAACAGCCTGGCTCCTGGGGCTGCACATTTGCATAATAAAGATCAGAAGTCAGTGCCTCCGACATCTCTCTGGGCACCAGTGACTGGTGTCCTTGGTTCAGGGACGCCACTTCCTAATGTACTTCCATATGCGGCCCTGGGCAGTGATTCTAATCTTTGGCTTGCATGTGAAATGTCAGGGTTTCTTTTTTTTTCTTTTTTGTCTCAGAGAACAACAAATTATGTTTTCCAATGAGAAGGTGCTGTGTGTAACGGAGAACACAATCTGAAAATGCAGAGGCAACATCTGTGACCCGTGGTGCTACCCTACCAAACTGGAGTCTATTTTTCCAGCTATCAGTTGATGGGAAAACATCACTTTAGATGTAATAATTAATCATTAGTCAAAGTGGATATCCCCATTGGTTCCTCGCCTCTCAGACAACCCTGCATAGCCTGACAATAAATCAGGAAAATACATTTCTTAATATCCAATGGAATGCCTTCCCAGACAGCCTCTTCACGGTATAACGCGTTGCAGAAGCCATCTCTCATCTGCTGATCGGAGAAGATTCTCCCCAGGTGCTATTTCAAGGAAGGGAAAGGCAGAGCCCAGAGGAAGGGAGACAGTGAGTTCAAGTTGGTGGCTACAAACAAAAAACAAAAAATAAAAACAAACGAACTCTTCTTACAGTGGTGGCTCTGGGTCCTGGAGGATGACAGCCAGTCCCTTCCCCACCTGGACCCACTGGTTCCTTCCCCCTTTGTTATGTCCTCTCCCTGCAGCCCATGGCCCGGGGTCTTGTCACAGCTGGCCCCTTCCGCCTTGGCCTGGCCCATCACGAGGGGCCAGTCCCCAAAGTCCCATCCTCGTCCTTGTTCCAATGGCAGTTGTAGACGAATCTCTCCGGGCCATTTCTCTGCTTGATTCCCAGCTCTCTGTGGGTCCACTGAAATATTTACAGCCCCCGAAGCTCCGACAAACCCAAAGAAGTGCTGTGACCTGTTGCGTACGGTGGAAAGAAACGTGGGTTGGAGGTCAAGACGGGAGGAGGGAATCTGAGGGCTGCCCTACACTCTTCCTCCTTGTTTGAGGGTGACCTCTTCTTGGTGGCCTCCTTCTCCTCGGCTGTGAAAAAGAGGTGTTGTTGATGGTCTCCCAGCTGTGCTTTGATGGCACCCCAAATTCCTGAGGCCTGCGCCTCCAGGTGAGGCGGGAGGGAGCATGGGGGAGGAAGGGGAAAGGGAAGAGAGCTGCAAAGGTCAAGTGGAACGGCCAGCTTTTCTCGTTGTACGTAAGAGGCAAAATCGAAACTTCAAATCCTTCCGAGTGAGATGATCTGTGAAGCCGTTTCTAATTTGTAAATCCTACAGTTCTCCATCTCAGTACTGCCCATTCCATTGCTGAGTCTGGAATGATTTAGAAAATGCTGCTTCGTCTCAGGGCCTGTAATTGCATCTCTTAGTTACCAGATTAGCGGCTCCCAAACACAAGTGGCAACATCTGGAGACGTGGTTGGTTGTATTACAACCAGGGAGGAGGAAGCTACTGGCATCTAGTAAGTGGAGACCAGAGATGCTGCTAAACATCCTACAATGTACAGGACAGACCCCCACAACAAAGGATGACCCGGCCCCCAACGCTGACAGTGTAGAGGTTGAGAATCCTGCACCAGGGAAGCGAGTGGGCTCTCAGGTGAGCCTCTGAGTGGGAACAGTGTTCATTCAGCTTTGCTTCTGCCCAGCTCAGGCTGAGAGGTTCAGTTTACTCTCAGCTCCTCCCTGCAGAACTCCCCGGGGCCTCGGACGTGAGACAGAACACTCCTGCCCTGGGGACAGCGGCCCAGAACTCTTTCATTCACTTTCGGAGAGGAACTCTGGCGTTGCTTGTTGTCCAAGCACCCTGGAGCTGCCCAAGACGTGACATTCCGCTTCCATCTAGATCAAGAGCTGGTAAGAGTTACACAAAGGTTGACTTTCCATTCACTCAGTCAGCAAACAGTTCCTGATTACCTACTATGGCCTGGGAACAGTGAGAGCAGCTCTAGGTGATAGGGACATAGCGACGACGAAGTCCCTGCCTTTGTACGGCACCCTAGTCAGGGGGAGGCAGAACGGAACCGAAAATACAAACTGATACATAAGACTCGAGAGGTAAGGAGTGCTGTGAATATTATGGAGCAGACAGGAGCATGAGAGGAAGAAGAGATCGCAACGGCCGGGAGAAGCCTCTCTGAGGAGGCAACAGTGGAACCGAGTTAGGAAGGCCTGTGGTATCTGAGGGGAGGGGGTTCCAGATGAAACCAGCCGGAGCAAGTGAGCTGAACGGCGCTGCTCAGCCTCCGAGCAGCGTTCACACGGCACTGAGCGTGTTCCAGAGTCATGAAGGTAGTTAGGGGGCTGGGTCTCACAGGACTGGGTCAGCCAAATGCGATGTTCATGTTTCATTTGGAGAGATGAAAATTCATTAGAGGATTCAGAGACTGTGTGGCATGAACAGATTTACATTTTAAAAGCAAAAAAACAAAACCAAACCAACCAAAACCACCAAAAACACCTTTGCCAGGCTTCTTCAGTGGTCCTGGCCGCTCGCAATGGAGCAAAGTCTCGAAATGTTCTGGGGTTTCTGTTGTTGTTGTTGTTGTTGTTGTTGTTGTTGTTCATTAAAGAACAGAATGAACAGACAAAATATCCTCTTTCTTTGTGTCATCGAGGCACTCCTGATATTCTAAACCAGAGGTTACTAGGGCTGGTTCTGCAACCTCCTGTGGCCAGACGGAGAGGAGGTCGGAATATCTTAAGACTAGGAAGAAGTTCTCAAGTTTAATCAAACAAATTAATGCAAATTCATTTCTCTCGAATAAAAGAAACTCCTTGCCACGCACCACATTTAGAAGACGGGGATCGGCTGGGGTGAAAGGGAGCCAACTCCCAGAGCCTGCATTCCAGAAAGGCTGGCATCACAGCTGAGTACGCCAAGTTCACGACTGGGAGAGGGTGCGCTGTCTGTAATTTGTTCATAAGTTGCCAGCCCTTCCCACACAACTTTGCAAATAAAATGCAACACTTGTTTAAATATTTACTGGCTTGTTGACCCATTTTTTGTTGTTGTTGTTAATTAGAATTTTCTCAAAAGAAAACAAACATCGTAACAGGAAATTAATGCAGACAGCCTCAACCGTGAGACAGCTCTGCCAGGCTCCGGTTAGGCATGAAGTCATGACTTAGCAAAATTATAGTATCCAAGGGGAGAAATTAACTAGAAATATCAGAAATAGGCTCTGAAGGTAAAAAAAAAAAGGTTAAGGCCCACCCCTACCTCCAATCTGTGGCTATTACATTAGCACAATAGATGCAAAAACATTTGTTCAGAATACAAAGAGTTGCAGCAATTGTTTTTCTGTTCTTTACCCTTAAATGTGTGTTTAGCCACAAAACTCTTTCTCCTGCAAGAAGTGGTTGGCCAAACAATTCTGTAGCTGTTCCCACAAAACAAAAAAAGCTCTTTTTAAGATGTTGCCCTGGGGTCCTTGCCTTTTAAAAACTTTCAATGGCTTTGTGCTTCAGTAAGCACCTTCGGGTTAAGTTAAGGCCTTCTACCGGCTCCCCTCGGGGGCCTCTCTGAGGTCAAGCTGAGAGGACCTTCAGGATCTCAGGGACGGAGGGGTTTTCTGTCTCCTGACTACCGGCCTGTGGACTCCAGCTGCCCTGGCCAAAAAAGAATTGACTCAGAAAGTCTCAACAGGGAAGTCTGACCCCGGCGAGCATGGTTGCCCGTGGCTACCATCGTGACTCAGGCCTGCATTTGCAGGGCTGGAGAGGAAGGACCACAGGGATTGAGGTAGTCGTGGCAAAGGAATCACGTGTCTTTGGTGGTCACAGACTTTCTCTAAATGGACTAGACTTGAAGGTGGAGTCACAGCTGCAGGATGATGTTGTCAACAACAAGAGAGGGTCAGCTAAACAGTTAGTCGTAGACGGCTGAGTGTTGAGCAGGCGTTTCTTCTTCACGGCAGCTGAAAGAGGTAAGTAGTTCTGTGACCTGGTTTTCTCTGACAAGGAAGCGGAGGCTCCAAGGTCTGGCCCACCCTTCTGTGTCACTTCACCCTTTTGGCCAGGGCTGGAGCTCCCGGCTGGAGGAGGGGAAGTGCCGACCTAACCCTGGAGATTTCTCTCACCCACTTGGATGCTT
>PVKM010046246.1:0-11749 GCA_004027735.1 Carollia perspicillata
CACCTTTTAAACTCTGGCACTAGCCTTTTTCTTGGATCACCTACAACATTTAAAGCCCCAACTTTATTGTTCTACAGTTTAGATTATTGTCTGACAATGCTTCTTTGACAAAGCATACAAATTTATCAACACGAAATGATATCTATTTCTTGACTTCAGAAAAAAGTTATTTCTCCTATAAAACATATAGAAACATATAAAAGGCAGATTGGATTATTAAATTTTGTGACCTATGTAACCTACTACAAATTTACATGCATTAAGTTATATACAACACACATGAACATATAGTTGTACAAATGCTACATCATTCATAAGAGATCAGCCCATCACTACAGAGAAAATCTTTATTGATGACCAGCACTGACTGAAATATTAACCAAAACCTATATTTAACACATGGTTAGCTGCATCAGGGCTCCTTATTCAGATGATCCGGCCATAGAGAAATTGCTTGGCCCATGTGGTCGTGCACAAGGAGCCACAAAGCGATGTGGGACAATCATGACATGCCTACAAATGACCAGATATTCACTTCACGTTAGAGACCATCTGTTTCAGATCTTTCCAGTTACAAAATTAAATCTTACTACATTAAATTTTATCATTTCTAGAAAAGTAACAGTAACCTATAAGAGTTCCCAGTGGAAGGCCTCAGAGTGACAAGGAGACGTTTCTCCAGGCAAGCGCCTACCTGCCTACCTGCCTACCTGCCTGCCTGCCAAGAGACCTCAACAGGGCGCACACCTTGGTGACCCTGGCCTGACTCAGGTCGTGAGCCACGGACCAGGAACGTTATCCCATTCCGGACTCAGTCAGCTCACAGGTGCTCTCACACATGAACAGAACCCACGGGAGACTGCTGCACAAAACCAGAAAGACATTTAGATACAATAAAAATTATGTAAGTGCCAAGAGGTCAGGGAAGGACATCTGAAAGAAAATCTCATTCCCTCCCACAGGCCAGCTCACCAGCAACCAGCTAACCAGGCGCCAGCTGGGGGAGCACAGACACAGAATGAACAGACCAGCCTGATCAAAAAGTCACTGCATCAGGCCCTGAGACCCCAGAGTGTCTGTCACTGAGACCCCAGAGTGTCTGTCACTCTGGGGTCTCAGGGCCTGTCAGGGAACTGACCGCTACAGGGGCCGGGCAGGGTGCCCACCCCTGCTCAATGCCCACGGCCAAAAACCGCTTCTCAGATTCCCTTTGTTCCCCCCTTCCCTTTGTAAACATCCCTGCCTCTGATTGCTGCAGTCTTGATACGGTTAGGAATTTTTTTTTAGACTGTCGCCAAAGCTTGCTGACCTGGAGCCATTCTGTCTCTTTGAGATTTTTCCTTCACTACTCTGGCCCCTTGTCTATTCTATTCCTTATTTGCAAATTCATGGCAGGCACTTCACTGGCACACCCACGTACTTACTGCCCACATTCACTAAATTATCGTGTACTTATTCATGTTTCTAGAAAACTTGAAAAAGCTTTTTAAAGACTGTCACCATAGAGACAATATAAAGAGAGTAGCCTTGAAGCCGATGTTAAAAAAAAAATTATCCCTGGCTGGTGTGACTCAGTGGATTGAGTGCTGGCCTGTGAACCAAAGGGTCACCGATTTGATTCCCAGTCAGGGCACATGCCTGGGTTATGGGCCAGGTCACCAGTAGGGGGCATTCAAGAGGCAACCGCACGTTGATATTTCCCTCTCTCCCTCCTTTCCCCTCTCTAAAAATAAATAAATAAAATATTTTTTAAAAAAATTAAGTGACCAGTGAAGTAAAAAAAGAACTTGAATGATTTTAATCACAAATCATTTATCCCTAACAAAGAAATTCTCCTCAGTAAATTGTAACTACCAAGAAGTAAGAAGCTGTGTAATAATCAAATGTCCAAAATAGTGTCTAAAGGAAACAAAACCCCACCACCCACATCCCTTTAGTGCAATGAGAGCTGTGGACTTCAGAATCCTGAATTCTCTGCCCTTGCTCCCGCCACCCTCCCAATCTAGCTGCTTTCCTGTGCGGGTCTTCCTCAGCCTCTTTTTCTCAAAGCTCTTCTGTGCTAGTTTCCCTAAGCCCCAGTTTCCTGGTCCTCCCGTGGTTAGTTCCCCACCACACTCCTCTGGCCTTCCCGCCTCCTCTTCCCCTGCCAGGGAGGGCTGCGCTCCCAGGACTCCATCCACAGCTCTTTGCCTTCCTCTGTTTACATCCCACCCCACTCCCCTGACCTCAAGGACGACTTACAGGCAATCATCTGAAACCGCACATTGCATAGCCAGAGCAAGAGACATGTTAATGGTTCCTCAGTGTTAACGTGGTTGCTTTTACACCAGTCAATCCTGAGACTCAGAGGTGTATCTGCACCAGCCTGTCTAGTACTCAAGGTGGGAGAACTCAAGGGTTGGAAAATTACAATTTTAGGTAATAGTTAAAAAGCTTAGTAGTTAATGTACCTAAAATATCTCGTGTGTTAGGAACTGCAGATACTGTCCACCTGGCTCCAGGAGACCACTGCAACTCGACCTTTGTGGTCAGAAGAGACTAGAGCAATCCAGGTGGTATCTGAGCCACTGTGTTCCAGGGAGAGACATCCTGCCGTCCAGGACACAGAGAAAGAAAATCACCCAGGACACAGGACACAGGATCCAGATTAAAAAAAATCACAGCCCAAGAGATGAAAAGATGCTAGGGAAACTGCCAGACTGCAGCTTTTATCTGATAACCTCTTTCCTGAATTCCGAAGCCCTGAGTACACTTCTTCCTCTTTATAAAAAACCCTGGCTTGAGAGCAAATGGAAGATGGTCTGTTAGGGTGCACAGCCGTCTTCTTCTCAGATCGCCCATGAAGATTCAATCCTGTCTCTGCTTATTGGTTCTGGTAGTGACAGGCAGCAGGGACACAGACTTCTCTGGTTTCACCTCCCCTCTGATGTCTTACAGCTTCCTAAGGCAATGCGTTCAAACCATTATTTTTTCTTAATCCCAAACCTCTCTTCTTATGTTCTGTATTTCAGTTCATGGCCTTTCCATCCATCCGCTTTGCCAAGATGAAAATCTGGAAGTCATGACGGAGTGAGGTACTACTAGCCAAAATGTAAGAGTGACTACCCAATGGTAATTTTTTTCTAATAGTAATTGTTAACAAAATGTTCAAAAACTGGTTGCTCAATAAGCCTGACAAATGACAGTGCAGATGGTATAATTAGGAAGAGTGAAAGGGAAGAATGAATGGATTGTATGAGAAATTGTTTCTATGTGTATGTCATTTGTAATTATACTGTAAATATGGAAAATTGATTAATTCCATTTTTCCCACTGAACTCTGAGTACTATGAGGGCAGGACACATACCTGTTTTGCTTATCTTCATATGGCTAGCACCTAGTACAGTGCTTTGCATATAGCAGTTGCTTAGTAAACACTTGTTGGAACATAGTTGCTACCACAATTGACTAAACACACAATTGACTTCTACTTTGATTTGTCCATCAAGTTCAAAGTAGACTTAATACCAACCGATACGTAATATTGGTCTAATACCACCACAACCACTAAAAAAGGCCTAATGGGATGAATAAAACCTTCTCAGTGTAACTGTTCAGTGTTTGGTTCATCACTTTATCAGATATTGCTCTATTTTGCTAGATCTAAGATCCTGATTATGACAGTGATTTTCATCTCAACAAAACTAAACTGGCCATCAGTGCTATTTGTGACTTTAAAAAATGCCTTTCAAAAATTAAATAAGTCTCATATGTCTCTAATATCAAATTCCTGGGCATCAATTGATCAAGAAGATATGAGACAAGCAGAAAGCTCTAACTGAGATCCTTGAACTAGGAAAAAAAAAAAGAACCAAGGGAAAGAAACTTCTTTGAAAGCACTCCACCCAAACACCCACTGAAGGAGAAACTGGCTCCTTATTCTCTAAGGCCAAACCTGACAACTCGGGCTGGGTAAAGGTAAATGTTATATGAATAATTTATGAACAGGGATGAGTATTTGTTTCTACAAACAAGTTGTCATGATATATACATATACAGAAAATAGAAATCATTTGTCTTGTAGAACTTTGTTCTATGCCTTTCTCCCTAAATCCCTGGCATTTATAGAAATAATATTCACTCCAGCCTTAAAATAAACACACAAACAAAAAAACCCTCCATCTCCCTAACCCCTCAAGTCTAACGGATCATCAAATTCTATCGACCTGGCCCCCTAAAATCCAGCTCAAAAACTGCTTTCTCTGTGCATTTTAATGGCTCTCTGTGCTTCCAAAGCATTCTGCATTATCATGTATTATAATAATAAATTATGACTATTTTAGCATTTCCACCCTCCTTCCCTCTTCTAACAGCAGGAAGTATTTAAAGATTTTCAGGTTATCCTGTATAATAGCTGGGCTTGACACAGTACCTGGTAATTTAACTGACACTCAATAAATTATGGTCAAAAGAATGAAGAAATGGGATTTGGAACTATAAACATAGGATTTTGATAGCACAGATGAAACCTTTCATCCCTCCTACTTTGCCCCTTTTCATGACCTTGCTCTCCACCATTTTTTTTGTTATAAACATGCTAGAGAGCCTTCCTCATGCTTTCAATGGATGTGCTTGTCATTAAGGCTCCTTTACTTCCTCATTCCTCTCTAGTTCACTCAGTCCCTTAGCTGAAGCAAAGACCAGATATGAAGGAATCCAACACGAGGTGCTAAAATATGCAGAGATAATATATGCATAGTGGCACTGATTAAAACATTGATGAGAATTAAAAATACTGTTTTTAAGAAAAATCAGATCTCCCTCTATGTCTGTGTATATTCCTCAGCCATCAGGAGACATCCATCTCTTTTTCTAGATAAGGGACAATGGCACTCGTCCCACCCACACTACTGCCCTTGGTATTTGCCCATAAAAGGAAAGGGATGGCTTGGTATGTGGACCCGAGAGAGAGCTCTGAGCCCTGAGATGACTGATGCCGCGGTTTGGCCTCTGTTGTAGGGAAGTAGAAATGTAAGTATCAAAAAAGGTGAAGGAGAGAAAGTAACAGTCTGAACAGTTTGGATTAATATTTGAATCTTAATCATTATGAAGGAAACAAGAGCTTAACTTGCTATTGTAGGGATACAAAAACTTTCTTTTTCCCTCACCTTCGAAATTCTTCTAGCCAGGCTAACAGTCAAATAAACGTGAGACAGATTAACAGGAGAAAATCTCCAAAGTTTATTTTACCAATATACACTCAGTGGTCCATAGGAATAGGAGACCCAAAGATGCACTGGGGAGGTGAGGCTTACATGCCATTTTGGACAAAAGAGAAGGGGGTCGGGGATCTGTGATTTCAAATCGGAAGGAGGCAACACACAGGTAGTGGAGAAAGTAAGCACGTGGCTAACAAATTCCTGCCAGACAACCCAGAATCAATGGGGCACTGGAAATCCAGAAGGACAAGTTTTTGCACAGATCCTTCCTGTCTCCCACACTTAATTCAAAATACTAAGGTGAATATGCTAAGGTTCCCTTCCTGGAACAGGTCTTTCCTTCGGAATCCCCTTCGACAGGGAAGGGGAGCATCAAAGGTTCTTTCCGAGTCTTTTGTTTCTTAATAACCAGCTTAAAATCAATATCCCAAAAGGCACATTTTGTCTGCCGCCATAGCAACCTGGGCGCGCCAGGTCATGTGATCTCGGAAGCCAAAAGGCACATTTTGGGGTGGCAAATTTTCATCCCCTTAACTATATGAAAGGTTTTAGTCAATAATAAATTTTTGGACATTGTTATGCAGGCAGATAATAAATAAACCTGCGCCCTGGCTGGTGTAGCTCAGTGGATTGAGCGCGGGCCTGCAAACCAAACAACTGCGGTTCAATTCCCAGTCAGGGCACATGCCTGGGTTGCAGGCCAGTTCCCAGAAGGGGACGCATGAGAGGCAACCACACATTGATATTTCTCTCCCTCTCTCTTTCCCTTCCCCTCTAACGATAAATAAATAAGATTTTTAAAAAATAAATAAATAAATAAACCTGCCTTGATTAATGAAAGCAGATATTAAGTACTGTTACCATAGGTAGATTAATTTTACTGTATAATATCTGCTGGTTATTCGTTTGTCCCAAATGAACTCAGATGCTATTTGACAAAATGTTTGTGTATCTAAGGTGTGGCTCAGTGGATTGAGTGCTGACCTACAAACCAAAGGGTCGCCAGTTCAATTCCCAATCAGAGCACATGCCTGAGTTGAGGGCCTGGTCCCCAGTAGGGGGCACACAGCAGGCAACCACACATTGATGTTTCTCTCCCTCTCTTTCTCTTTCCCATCCCCTCTCTCTAAAAATGCATAAATAGAATCTTAAAAATAAATCACTTAAGAAAAAAAAGGTATATTTTGCTGGTTTGGCAGTCACACCTACTACAGATTTATACCTGCATGTATTCATTTCTACTTTAGCAAAAACATTTTCAAAAATAGGAAAGGAAAAAAGCTGTACTAGAATTTGCTAGCAAAAAAGCCACTGTGCTAATGTGATATGCTAATACTTTATAAAGAATCACTTATGAACTCAATCTCCATACAGTCAATTCAACTACCATAGGTTCAAAGATTTGTTTATGCTTACAGTAAGAGAAGGTGAAAGTATAGAAGACTAAAATTATATACAAGACCTCAGCATAGAGAAGTATTTCTTAAAGACACAAAAACACATGAACAACAAAGGAAAAAATGATACATTCAATTACATTAATTACATTAAAAATTGGGAATTTTAATCAAAGGACATCACAAAAAGAGAGAAAAGACAAACCACTGTGTAGAAGATATTTGTAGTACATACAAGTGGTAAAAGAGTAGGATCAAGAACATGCATAAAGAACTCTTACAACCATTAAAAAAAGATAACCTAATATTTAAGATTGATAAAGATTTAGGTAGGTATTTCATCAAATAAGAAATCCAAATAAACATGAGAAGTTGTTCAGTCTCACAAGTAATCAGGAAAATGCAAATTATAACTGTAATAGGATATCATTATACACTCGCCAGATAAGCAAAACTTTAAAATCTGACAATACCCATGATAATGAGGGTAGAGAATTCTCATACACAACTGGTAGATATATACATCGGTATGATCACTTTGGAAAAATACTGAAGATAGGTATATTCTATGCCACAGCCATTACATTAGTAGAACTTTATGAACATGGTCAAATGTTCATAACAGCACTGTTCATAATGACCCGAAGAATGAAAGTCACCCAAAACTCTATCAACTGAAGAGTAGACAGATAGATCGTGGTAGTCATACCATGTGATATGATAGAGTAATGAAATAGAATAACTACAATTATATGCAAAAACCTGGAGAATCTTAGAAAAAATGTTAAACAAAGCAAGTAAGGCATGAAAGAATGTGTACAATACGAATCCGTTCATGTGAAGTTCAAAGACAGACAAAACTACACCACATGTGGTAAAACTATGAAAGAATATTAGTATGCAGCCACAGTGGAAAACAGTATGCCATTCATTTCCTCAAAAAAATAAAGATTAAATTGCCTTATGATCCTGCAACTCCACTTCTGGTAATACACATGAAGAAACCCAAAACACTAATCTGAAAGAGTACTTGCACCCCGTGTTCACTGCAGCATTATTTACAATCGCCAAGATGTGGACGGAGCTCCAGTGCCCATCAGTAGATGAGGGGATAAAAAAGCTCTGCTGTATTTACACAATGGAACTACTTGGTTGTAAAAAAAAAATCTTACTTTTTGTGACAGCATGGATAGACCTGGAGAGTATTATGCTAAGTGAAATAAGCCAGTCAGAGAAAGTCCAGTACTGTATGATTTCACTTACATGTGGAATCTAATGAACAAAATAAAGTAACAAACTTAATAGAAGCAGACTCATAGGTACAGAGAACAGACGGACACCTGTTAGAGGAAAGGGGGTCTGGGGGCTGGGTGAGAGAGGTGAAGGGATTAAGAACAAAAAAACCCTCAAGCAACGGGATGGTGAGTACCAGAGAAAAGGGAAATGGGGGAGGTAGAAGAGGGTAGAGGGGTACCAGTGGTGATGGAGGCAGACTTGACTGGGTGGTGAGCACACAGTACAACACACAGATGATGTATTGTAGAACCGCACACTTGAAACCTATATACTTTTATGAATCAATGTCACCCCAATAAATTCAATAAATATTTTTTAAAAAGAAACTTATGACAACACTATGGATTACCTGGGGTAGGGGAGCTGCAGTGGAGGAAGGGCATAAAGGGGGATTCTGGGTGTTCACAATATTTTAGTCCCTTCCTGGGTAGTGGCACAATAGTGGCTTTATATTATTTGTTAAACTGTGCTTCATGTTTGTGCACTTTTTTGTATACTCATATATGGTTTATTTCACAGCTTAAAATGTTTTATGCAGATGTACAAGACTAGACATTCTGCAAACTGGATGGAATAAAACAAAACACAACAAAAAATATAACCAGGAGATAGTAATTGCCAAGAAGAAAGGAAAACCAGACAAAAGAAATGGGTGGAGTAGAGAAAACTGTTTACAGACGGTAGAATCCGTTAAGTCTCACGGAGCACTGCTGCGGACACAGCAAACCAAACACACAATGAAACTCCGATTCATGCCGCCAGCACGATCTCATGAGGTCCACAGGGGATGGCACCAGTAACACCCACAGTCCTTGACATATAAGGATCTGGTCGCATCAGGCTGTACAAAATTAATGAAAAGAAAATAAGAAAGCCTATCTATATTTCAGATGCTTCTTAAGAAAATAATTTTAATGATAAAATATTTTTAAAGGTTTGAGAAAGTTAATGAAGTCCTCAAATTTAGTTTGAGATTTCTTTAAAGAAATGCTGCAAGTGCCAGATGCGAAGTGAAGGCTGTTGGAATGTGGCTTTCTGTAGAAAAAAAGTAAATTATGCCATAGATAACAAACAAGCCATTCATTTTTAATTTGAAGAATTTGTTGACTGTTATTTTTATCAACATATTTTCACATGTTTATATGTGTCTGTAAAGGATTCTAATCACTCCTTTTTTCTTCCTGACTATTTACTGTGAAGTGCTGGTCCTCACTTTTAAATGAATTCATTTTGCTTTGACTTTTTCTATGTCAGTTGTTCTCAGATAATGAAGGTTCTTGAAATAGATTAAATTTTAAGCTCTCACAACTCACACCTTTCCATTTAAAATATTAGGCTGACCCATGTGGAATGGCAATATCCTATCATCTTTGACCAACGAAAATGGCAATTTCGTACAAGCCCTACTAATTCATGATCTCCACAGTCTCAGCTGCGCCCCCCTGCCCATTATTCCTTAGGTCCTGCCCAGTGGGGCTTGGAGAGTTGACCGTTATGCAGAAGGAGGTGGAGGGACTTAACGTGTTTTCATTATAACTTTTCCTCCCTATCTAAATGAAATCTACTACCGCATCTTTTGTTCAGCAAAATCTAAAATATTGAGACTTATACTTCTCTTAATGAACTAAACTGTGATTTAGCTCCTACATTCAAAACACATTTGTTGATGACTACCATGTATTAGGCCCTGGGGAGAGACAAAAACAAGTACTACAAGGATCGCTGACTCAGAACGCTTACACAGAATCGGGGGGAGGGGGGGAGTCAAGCAAACCACTATGTACAGAATACTGGGGTAGGTGCTATGCAAGTTTGTCCAAAGGAGGAACCTCCAAATCAGATTTCTCATCGGGCATTAGAAATATAGGCTTTTGTACTGAGATATTGATACAGGGTGCAGCCAAGAGGGGGGCCCCAAAAGGGATTTAAAATGGGGCCCAGAACTCAAGGTGTCTAGGAAATATTAGAGAGACATATAAGATGTCCTCACCCCTTCCCCCACAGGGGTGAGTTGGGAGAAGGGACACATGGAGCAGGAATATGCAGGGCTGTTTCATACAGCCACAGTCTTGTAGCTAATCCATGGCATGGTCATTTAACATATCTATAGCCTTTGGCGGGTCACTTGGATATGTTAAATAGCTGTGGCCATGCTTAGAGCCAGGGGGATGGAAGACACTTCCCCCCAAGATGTAAGTGGGGGGCAGGTCCCCTGAGTTACAGCACCTGCATGGGAGCTGGAAGAAGATTGGCTCCAGGATATTGGTCCATATCTGCCCAGACTCACGATGGCAGCCCAGTAAACTTGGGATAATACAGGGATGCTGGCAGGTGGAACTGATTGTGGGAGGAGTAGGTAATGAAGGTACAAAGGAAGACTGCCACGGGGATTTAAACCCAGACACGGCAGCCATTAAGGGGAACCATGCTGTCTTAGGACCCCCTCACAGCTCTGGTGGAAGAACAGGACCACACAGTTGTGGCAGTGCAAGCAGGGAGCCATGCGGCCTTAACGAGAGTGCTGACCCCTTTGCAGCTTTGGTGAAGGGGAGGAACCACAAGGTTTTGCCAGAGTGCACACCCCCGTAGCTCTGGTGGAGGAAAGAAGAGACTCTGCCTGGACAAATGGATACAAAGAACTCTTGCCAGTAGACCATGAGAAGGTGCCACATGGCTTTGGATTAATTGGATATCCTGCCTGGACGGCGACTCGGCTGATGGTGCCAGCAGCCTGGAAACACGGACCTGTGCTCTTTCCCTGAGTTATGGTACCCTGAATTAGGGCAGGGTGGAGACAGGAGCTGCTGAGTGCATCTGTGAGTATCTTAAAGGACTTTGATATTTTAATAAAGATGTTAGGTCACTACTTTAAGTCTGTATAGCCTTAAATAAACATTTCCTTTCCTTTTCACAAATCTCTGGCATTGAGAGATAGATATCTTTTCAATTGGCAGCAGACACACGAGCCCAGTAGGTGGTCTGGACGATATTAGTGTACCATCCTCCGGAGTCCGGGCCCCTGTATGTGCATGTGACTGTTCTGTAACAATATCTTTTCATATATTTTTAGCTTAACAACTACACAGCAAATTGGTCAAAAGCAGATATCATGACAAAAAAATGAATCAGAAATATAAATTCTGAATAACCTACACATGAGAGATTGAATAATTCTGTTTTCTTAAGTTTAAGAAATGGAGACAGGAGTGTAAGATCAAACACTGTCTTCGCTGAATTGTAAATCCCCACTTTGAAAAGGGCAGATGGGGCGCCTTCTGCTCACAGAAAGAGAGCGCTCGGGGAAGGTAACCACTTGACTAAAGGAAAAGAAGCAAAACCGGAACCACGGTTCTGAGCTTTTATCCCCTCAAAGGGTAACATAAGATGCTGACCTTGAGGGATGTTTACAGGATTAGAAGATAACTAGTATAAATTTTTCTAATGTGTTTTCCTTTCCGAGTCTTAGGAAATTCTAAGTTTTCGATTGCATTGAAAAATTCTGAGTTTCTGATCCCTGAATTTAAGTCTACGCATTTCCTCCGCATGGCGTACACCATGCTGCACACACAGTTACGTCTTTCCTTTTAGTTCTGTTTCTTCAAATGCCAAAACTACATGCACTGAAGTATGTACCACTGTGAGGATGAGGAAATATATTTAAAATGCTATTCACCTAAAAATTTTATTCATCAACATTTTGGGTTTTATTTGTAATCCAGTTCTTACAAACATTTAAGCAAATAAACGGACTGCTTAGAAAAGATACTCTCAAACTATGGCACTTCTTTCAATGAAGGTACTGTCATGCAGTTTCATAAGAAGGCCACACACACCAAAAACAATTTGTCAGAAGATGA
>PVKM010046247.1:0-11747 GCA_004027735.1 Carollia perspicillata
CCTAACCAAGGCATGGACCTGGAAGATGAAAAGGTGAGAGTCGTTTGAAATTGCATCTCCTGGGGCCACTTCAATGCCTGAGCTTTCAGGCAGAATTGCGGCACACACACTTTTCTTTATTTTTAAAAGGTAAGACATTGATTGTTCTGGAGACAAGAAACTCACCTTAGCTGTGAACTAATGCTCCAGTCAAATGTAGGGGTCAGGGTCTCCATGGCTTCCTAACCCCTGGGCGATATTTTATAGCAATTACAGGTACAACAAGTTGCTATAGTTACCTATCGTCTATGCTTCAAGGGGAGAAATATCTAGGTAGGCTAGTTAGGAGGAGAGAAACAGGTGCTGAAGCATAGCAAAAAGAAAAAAAGAAGAGTGGGACATGCAGGAAAATATTTTCAACCAAATAGCAACAGGTTTTAGAGCGCCGACCACATTCACAGGCCAGGGAATAGGCATCTATCTGCACTCCCCCCTTTTATGGACGTCTCCCCAGTTCACAGGGGCATCCCAGGCAGTCATATTTTGATATAGGTGATCACATCGCTATGGCTCTAACTTACTGGACCATGGTGACCCAAGTGGGGACAGTCAGGTTCTCTCCCATGAAAGTTGGTACTGATGTAAGAGTTGTCTTCTTTCTTTGGATGATGGTGATGATTGTTGTTGTTGTTATTATTATTATTATCACTGGTATATTTCTGTTACTTGTCACTAAAAACTTATACTCTGTTCTAATATAGGTTATCCTCAGTAACCCCGTTATGGGCTGAATTGTGTCCGCACCCCTCAATTCATATGTTGAAGTGCTAATACTCAGGACCTCAGAATGTGACTGTGTTTGAATTTAGGGTCTTCAAGAGGTAATGAGGTTAAGATGAGATCTTTAGGGTGGGCTCTAACCCAATGTGAGCAATCGAGTCAGAGGAGATTAGGACACAGACACACACACAGACGACCCTGCGAAGACCCATGGAGAAGGGAGCCATCTGCAAGCCAAAGACAGTCCTCAGGAGAAGCCACACTTTCTGATACTTGGAACTGGAGCTCTTATCCTGCAGAATCGTGAGAAAATAAACTTCTGCTTTTTATGACACCCTGTCTGAGGCCCTTTGATTTGGCAGCCCTGGCAGATGGATATAAGCGCTTTCCAAAGTATGAGGCTACAATTCCTCCTCCCTCTGCCCCTGACAAAGAAAACTCAGCAATGGAGTAACTGCCGGTTCATTTCTTAATGGTGATCCTTACAGGCAACAGCAAAGGGATCTTTCACCATGGCTGAAATGTGAGCCCGTATCTGGCATTCCAGGACCATGAAGGGGCACAGCTCTGGAGAACTGTCTCCTTAACGTTCCTGTTTGGCTTCAATTAAAAGTGTTCAGCTTCATGTCATCCCAAGGAAAAGTGTCTAAGCTTGAATTTTGTGTGGGAAAATGATTGCGTTTCTCTAATTGGGATGAATGGGAACTGATACTTTCATTCCTTTAAACTTGGGCAAAAACTAAGCTGCTTTTACAGGAAGTACCAGGGCTTACAGATTCTTCTCAATGCCCTTGAGGCCTGGGGTCAGTGTATGCAAAGGCGTTTTCACCAATTATTATCAGATTAGAGAATTATGTAGAGAAAAGTGTCTGGGACTTGCTTTTAATCAGGACATGGTGTTTAGGGAAATGCTATGGAGATTTAAAAGAAAAGTTGAGAGGAAAGGTGAAGGCCAAGGGGGACTGGAAAAAGAAAAAGAAAAAGATGTTGATTTAATTGGACCAGCATGGTGTTTAAAAGGTCACTGAGCAGAGACGAACGGGAGCAGTTTGTTGACTCAGATAACACAAAATGTGCAACTAGAAACAGGCACCTAAAGAATCTGGCATTTGAGGCAGTTTCCCTGGAAGGGCGGCGAGGAGAGGAACTGCGGTGCATTTTGTGATGCTCTGGTTTCTGTGGAATAGCATCAGTTAACCCTGGAACAGACCTGGCAAAGATGTGTCAACTCATGTGCAGCTCAGACTATTTGCTATGTTACCTCCCTGGATGATTGTGTTGAGAAGGATTCTGAGGTTGCATTCAGATTCAGTTGGAAAAGGTGTCCATCAGGGATTATCCATGGATGCCATCGGTGACACCGAAAGCCACAAACTGATGGCCCATGGGACAAATGGGACCTGGGATAGGTTTTGTTTGGCCCAGTGTAGTTCTTTTTTTAAAAAAAAAGATTTTATTTATTTTATTTTTAGAGAAAGGGGAAGGGAGGGAGAAAGAGAGGGAGAGAGATACCAATGTGTGGTTGCCTGTTGCACATCCCCTAGTGGGGACCTGGCCCACAACCCAGGCATGTGCCCTGACTGGGAATTGAACCAGTGACCCTTTTGGTCACAGGCTGATGCTCAATCCACTGAGTCACACCAGCCAGGGCCCAGGTGTACTTCTTATATAAAAAAGAGAAATCTGAGTTAGGCATTTAAAAACATATAAATTTATTATTATCATTTTCTGCATTCATATTTGCAGCTCCTCTTAAGAAGTCATACACCTCAGCAATACTGGTTGTGTCCTACATGACAGAAGCAGGGAGTTAGGTAGTGGCTCATTTCAAGTCAGGCCTCTGTGGACACTGGAGCCTCTGGACTCCGGGATCATGTGGCTGTAGATTAAGGAAGTGTCCAGCAGGTGGTGTCGCAAGTCAGAAAGGATGGAAACTTCAAGACCATCGCAGCCTGAGACTGGATCAAGGGCAGGCCAAGGGGGGGGGGGGCAAAGGCGGGCAAGAGACAGAACAAGTGTGAGAACAAGTGTGAGAACAAGACCACACTCCACAGCACCCCCAAAAGAAGCAGTGCGTGCAGGCTCTTCCAAAGAGGCTGGGGGCCTGAGGTTCTGTGAGCACAGAGCTGTGACCTATGACGGCCGAAATCTGGGGAAGTGCTTGCTCCTTGCTCTACTTAATGCTACTACTGGGCATCACCTTTCATGGGTTGAAAAGTGAGACATTTCATCAAACTACTAGTTGAAGTTTTTAATTTTGTAAACAGCATTAGCAGTATAGACTAAACCATGCCTCCAAACTCCGGAGGTACATGTCCAATGGTCTATTCACAATCATATTGTATCAAAGATAATTCAAACATAAGCGTCAAAAATGAAACTTATTCCTCCCCCAATCTGGTCCTTTGTGGGGTCTTTATGTCCGGGAATAGCATCTCCCTCCATTCAGCTGTGACAGGACCTTCTCTTGCTCAGCCCTTCTCCAGTCATTAGGAAGCTCTGGTAATTTTGCCTCTAAACACCTGCTGACTCCACCCTATTCTCTGCGGCTCCATTGCTCTCAGAGTCCTCGCTTTCATTCCGTTTTGCCAAAACAATGGCAAAGGCCTCCTAAATGGCCCCTCACGCCCCTTTCCAAAGCCACAGTGTCTTAAAACCTGCACTTATCGTGTCTCCTCTCTGCTTCAAAAAGGCCAACGCTCCTACTGTTCTCAAGACACAGCCCCGCATTCCTTTGAGCACTCTTGCATCTTCACAAAAGCTTGGCGTTGATCTTCACAAGCCTTGCACAGCTTGTCATCGTCCCCTCTTCCTTAGCAAATTGATCTTCATAAGACAGTAAATCACTCCAGTTCCCAGCCTAAGGCGTGACAGGGGACATGTTTCTATGAGGGAAAAAGATAGAGATAAATTGTTTGTTTTTCTTTGGGCGGTACTGGATTTTTAGTTTCTTCTGTCAGTCCTCACTGCAATGGTAACAGTCAATCCCAGCGTTTTCCTGCCACTTGCATGTCAGCAGCCCACTTTTACTTACAAGTAATAGAGGAGGAATTGGTTCCTGTGTTGGAACTGAGGAGTGATAACGTAGCCAGGGGCAAGTTTGAGTCAGTTCTCCTAGGAGCGAATTTTGGAAACGTTTGGTTTCGGTCAGCTCTATAAATCTTCCCACCTCCAGAGGACTGGCTTCCTCCGAGTTTACTTTTTTGGTTGTGTTGGGAGCTCAGACGGTGAACCCCAGGAGCCACTCCACACTCACTAGTAGAAGGGAATGGAAGTCTATGGAAGTGCTCTGGCTTCTAGGGTAGCCACTCCCTATATGTGGCTGTTCAAATTTATTACAATTAAATGGCACAAAGCAATTGTTTCCTCAACTGCAGTAGGCATATGTCAAAAGCCCAAAACCCATAGATGGCTAGTGGCTGCTGTACTAGACGGTGAAGGTGCGGGTTATCGTCACAGAAAGTTCTATCAGACGGAGCTGCCCACAGACAGGAGCTTCACCCGACATTTTTTGTATAATATGGCTGTAGTGACATGTTTTCTTTCAGTTAAAAATAACCAATGGTCTACTTTAAGTGAGAGTCCCTGTCATTTTGCTTCCGGTAAAACCACAAGGAAGGAAAATGAATCCATGTGGTCTGGAGGGAAAAAAACGAATCAAATGGTAAAACATAGGAAGCAAGTGAATTTGCAGAGAAAACTCCCTCTAAGAGTCCTAGGGGACAGAGTGAGGAAGAATGGGTTTGGAGGGCTTTTATTTTTTTTCCAATTCTGTATCATGCTGGCTCCCATGTGGACCTAGACAAAATTATCATGTGATTTGTGTCCATAGGAAAACCCAATCCAGGGCTCACTCTTTCTTTCTTTTCCTTCCTTCCTTCCCTTCCCCTTTGCTTTCCTTGCCCCTTTTTCTTCCTTCTTTCCTTTTGTTCCTTTTATTATCCTATATCCTTATGAAAGAAAACAGACATTTGACATAAAGTGGGTATGTGACTTGTGCAGACTTTACTATAAACTAGAGAGTGTAAGCCCGTACTGAATCCTCCGTTTGACCCAGTCATTAACATGTGACCTTCTGGTCTTCATCAATGAGGTGTCAGAGAGACATGTAAATTAGTAGAGAATTATCTCAGGGTAGGGCCCTTTTCCTTTCTGCATAGGCCAGGGCTGACAGTTAAGGACAAACCTGAGCAGTCCCTACACTAGGAATAGGACAATTAGATGCAGGCGATGCGGGGTCCTCCAGAAAATTCCTGCCTATCACGACACCTTCATTCGTTTCCTAAAGTACCTTCACTTGTAAGTTGCCTCTGCGTCTACTCTCTCATTTGTTGTCCCCACTCTTCGGTTTCCTTCTGAGGCTGTAGAGAAGTGAACGGTTCTATTTTGGTGCTTGGTGCAGGCAGGTGATTAGATAACAATGTAGTTCAGCTGGATATTTGCTATTGTTCTCCTGACTAATAGTAATGAGAGTAGTTTAAGGATTTACTAGGTTGCAGGCTTTGTGCTGAGGGCTGACCTTGCTTGGTCTCATTTGGTGTTTGAAGAGGTCTTAGAGGTGATCTCCACGGTGTCCCCATCCTGGCCTTACCATTTGCTAGCTATGCTCAGTTTCCCAGTGAAAGGCAGTTCATGGCATTTACTTCACTTGATAGAGGATTAAATGAATTATATGGAAACCATTTAGAATAGTGTTCATATAACATAAAAAAATAATACTCTTACTATCATTCTCCCTATTTTTTTCACTGATGGGGAAACATGGGTTTAAGGAGGCTTAAGGAGGTTAAATAGTGGTCCCAAGGCTAACTATTCAGCAAATGGAGGAGCTGGGGCTGGAAGCCCTGGCATTCTCATCCCGGTGTCCAAATGACTCCCTCTAATGCATTTGACTACTTCCAGCTATGTCAACATGTTATCAAGTAAGATGATGTATATGAATGCAGTTCAAAATTAGGATGAGATTATCATAATTATCTTCAACGAAAAGCACTGTAGGCTAACTTTGTCTCAGATTCATAACACCAGCAGCTTTTTTCCCCCAAAGAAGTAAATCCACTTTTTTTTTAGCTGCTTAGAAATGGATGTTATCAAGTCGGTGACTTTGAGCAGAGAGCACTGGAGAGTTTCCAGTTTGTACTAAAATAACACATGTGGGGAGTCATCCTGAAAAGAGCAGGAATCCAGCCGCAGTAGCAGGGAAGGTGCCAGTCAGGATTTCAGAGCACCAAAGAATTCTAGGTACTGGTCAGCAATTAATCTTAACAAAGATTTTTTTTTTTGATGCTTTTTGTATCAGAAACTGAATTTGGCTCCAAGCAAAAATGATAATTTAGACACAGTCCCTACCCTTGAGGGGCACAAAATTTAGTGTAAGAGGAAGATCTATAAGCAAATATTTAGAGAATTTGGCTTGGTAGAAGTGGTACTTTAACTTAGGCATAGATGGATGAAGAAGAGTTTTCTGAGGAGAGTGGAAAAGGCATTTTAGATAGAAGAAGGAGAACAAATCAAAGAGTCTTTTTTTGAAACTCATGCAGCATATCTTGATTGATTGATCATCTGTTTGAAATGGCCAGAGCTTAGGACACACAGTGCTAAGTTTCTGGAGATGCACTTGGGCAGTAGGCTGGGTTGAGAATCATGCCGAGAAATCTGGACTCTAGTCCAGTTGCTAGGGAACTATTGGAGGTGTTAGACAAAGTGGGAACTGGACTAGACTTGCGTTTTACAAAGGTAACTTGGCCGCTGTATGGAGGGCAGTAGGGCAGTTGTGCGCCTGAGTCAGAGAGAACAGTTAATGGAAGATTGTGCATAGTCCAAATGAGAGTGACAAAGGTCTGAACGTTGAGGGAGAGGATAGATTCAAGAGACATTTTAAAGAAAAAAAATAGGCAGGACCTGGTGACCAGAGGAAAGATCTAGGGAACAGAAAGAGTTGGAATTCATTTATTTAGTGCTTACTTTCTGTCAGCACTATGCTAAGCACTAGAGAAGCAAACGCAATCGCCGAATGGCTTCTGTGTTTAAGTAGCTGGAAGGAAAGGCAAGAATAATAATAAATATACACAGTGCAATATCACGCACGCAATGCTAGATGTTTGTACAGAAACAGCACACAGGGGGCTGCCACGAATGACTCTAAGTTTCCTGGCCCCAGTGACTTGGCGGGTGTTAATGTCCCTCTGAATGAGAGAGGAAAGATGGAAGGGGAGTGGGTTTCCCGAGGTCTTCAATGTGCCGGTTTTTATGTTCATGAGCCCGTTGGAATTTAAGATTTTCTAGCCATCGTCAGTCACAGGCAAGCTCATCTTGGATTTGCAAAAGTTACAGAAAAAGGAGAAAAAACAGTAGTCTTTAAAAAACTCTGCTGGCATGATGTTGCTTCTTTTAATTTTTTTTCTTTTGGTATAAATATACTTAGAGAGAGACTATTAATTGCCTCTTTACCTCCCACAGTCCTGACTTGGGTTTAAAAAATTTTTCCTGCAGTAATTACAAGGGTTCTGTCTATTCACCCTGAAAACTTCTGGCTCAATTATTTTTTTAAATAAAATAGAAATAGCACTGACGTCTAAACTTGTTTTTATTTTGTAGGCAATGGGACAATAGTCTAAGAATGTCTCATAATCAGCATTGCCTTCTAAAGGTCAGATGACTTATACCTCTACAGTGACCTTACCTAGTATGAATTCAAAAGTGATTTATGGGTAGGTGGAGATTTTTGCAAAACATTTCATAGGTTGCAAAGATTAATGAAAGAGCCAAGTGTAAATACATTAACTCAAGCAAGTATCTGGAAAGCAAGTTTTACAAAAGGCAGAAATCAGTATGTCAAAACTAACACGGAGACTATTTTAATCTCTGTTTTTGTCCTTTTTTTTTTTTTCAGGTAGAGAGTTTCTTCTGGGGAGATCAAAGGACTTGGCCAGTGCTGTCCCAGTTTCAACAGTCATTTGGAGCTCCTGTGCTAGCTTACTAAAGAACAGTTATGACTCCGATGTTAGGAATGAAGGATGACATATGATTATAGGTTTTCCAAACAATAGTGGGAGGGGAGTTTTATGCATCGCTGTGCTCAGGAGGAAAGAGGGTTAACTCAGCAATGAGCAGAAACAGATTCAAGACATGGCTTTATGTCAGCCTAAAGAAGGCATCCATCCGGGCGCGCTGTGCTAGCACAAACGATGGTCCTCAGCCTTTTGGATTTTACTGACCAAGAGCCCTGGGGTTGTAGGGACAAAAACCTACCATTTACTAGTCCTCTAATTTATGAAAGGACGTCCTACCACCTGAGTGTAGGAAGTACGTTGTGGCAATGATTGTCTTGCTTGCAACAAAAGCCACAGCCGGACTACAGTTCCCAGCGTCTCTTGCATTTAAATGAACAGGAAGTGGCGGAAGTAAAGTTCAACACGTGCTCCTGGTCCTTAAATACCTCCCACGTGTGGGACAGATGCTAAGGATCCTGCCGAGGACCCGAGTCCCTGGTGATAGCTGAGCTTTCTCACTGGATTTTGAGTGAGCAGGAGAAGAACTGAAACCCCCACCCCTGAGGAGGGGTATTGCAGCCCTGCAGGGGCCCAAATCTCTGGGAACTCGAGGCTCAGTTTGGAAAAGAGAAAAAAACTGTAGAGTGAAACCAGCTTCTTCTAGAACCAGCTGCTGCTGCCGCCAGGTAAGAAAATAGTGCTAAGGTGACACTGCTAGGTATAGCAAGTCAGAACAGGGCCCCCCCCCGCCCCCACAAACACAAACCCAAAACAAGCCCAGGAAGGGCCACATCTCTTATCCCTCCTCCAGCCTCGCAGTCTCCTTCTAGCACCCCCTACTGGCAGAAACAGCGGTCAAAGCTCTACAACCTATGTGGTACGCTCAATTCCAGCTGGAGTTACTGAGATAGGAGTATGGAAAGGTGGGTTTTGAGAAGAGAGACAAACAGCCTAATTACCATCATGGTAGGGAATATACTATTATTATATTAAACCACCAAGATATTTGGTATTTGTTACAGTAGCTCCTCAAAAGAGACCCCAAAACTGAATTTAAATTGAACAAACTGAATTTCATGAAAACCTGCTGTACGTATTTTTTTCGTATTTCATTAAAGATTCGGTGAAAAATTCACCTCCTGGCACTGTTCCTGGGGAGGTGTGTGGACACCACTGGTGCAGATAACTCCACCCTTGCTCCCACTCTTTGTTTGTGTTCTCACACGTTCACAGAATGGTGGGTGAGGGTATGGGAAAGGAAGGCAGAATTCGATGGGGGGCGGGGACAAGGGGAGAGTGGCAGATGAAGTGATGGCAGGGAAACAGGGAATTGGTTTTCTTGTACCAGATACTTTGTTTCAAGGGCACCTGGTTTGGTAATGGGGAATGAGAGGGGAAGTTCAGCTAGGAAGGGCCCAGGGATGCTGTCTGTGTGTTCAGGGTCGCAAGGACACTCCCGGGCATTTGTCAGTGTAGGAGCATCAGGCAGAAACAAGGGAGCCTGGCAGCTCTGCTGGATCACTGGATCCCAGCACTGGAAACCCTACTCAGTGCCTCACGATGATCCCCGTATCCCGAGGAGCTGACTTCCTCATAGTCATGGCCTGCTGGAGTTTCCAGAGTAACCTACAAAAATGCAAAGGAAAAACCACTTTATAATAACTGGCAATTTTATTATCTCAGGCTGTCAAGAGCCTTCAGGGCAGGGAGCAGTGTAACTGTCTCTAGCTTTGCACCCAGGTTCATGACAATCACAGAAGTGTCTTCTCCCCAGGAGAACCCCCTCTTCCATAATAGGAAGGACGACTTCCAAAGTCAAAACTCACGACAACCAAGGCAAATAGTACCTCCAGACGCCTACTGCTGTAGGCCTTCTGCAGTCAAGACCTGCATCAGGCTTCTGAATATCCAGACCGTCTGACTTTTGCATGACATTGGGGGACATGGGGCGTTGTCAGGATTTGTCTTAACAGAGCTCTCTCTCCTAACAGAAGGAATCAAGCGTTTATATTCAGATTTGTGGGCAATGAAATAATTCCACTTCACAGCTACCAAATCCCAAGCAGTAGAAAAGCTATGGATAGGGTTTCAAGGTTGTCCCAAATCACTTTATGGTTTAAATTGTTCCTGCTCACTTTATGACTTCTGCCATTCTGATGTACTCTTCGGGTGCCTGTAGGTCATGACCAGCTTACATTATCCTGCAGGAAGTGGGATAGTCCATAGGTTAGGCATCCCGGGTTTGAGACATTTGGGTTTAGGCTCTTAAAGCCGGCCTCCACTTCTTTGTTTGGGGAATGAGTTTAATGAGTCTGCCTCATATAGGGCTGTTAATGGAAGGATGCATGGAGATGGCCACATAGTAAGCATCCAGTGAATGTGAGATGTTATTGCATTCACATCTCCCATGTTAGAGGACATGCCCCACAAGGAAAGATAAGAGATGCTCTTTCTGTCTTCAGGTCATCACACAGACTGTAGCACAGAACAAGTGGCCAGGGACAGTGCCGTGAATAAGTAAATAAGCCAATGCACGTATCCAGACCATGGCAGGCCATACACCTGGGCCTTAGCTCTCCACCGAAAGTTGAGGGTGCTGTGCTGATCTCTGGGGATTCAGTGTTGACTAAGATTGTGCAATTAAGATTCAGTTTAAATGTCGTGGTGAGGCAAGTACAATGTGATGCTGTGGAAAGCACCCTGTGATGGAATGGCCTTGACCACAAATTCTTTGAGGGGAAATGTCTGTGTCCCTTCCCCTTGAATCTGGCGTGATTCTGAGGCTGTGTCAACCAGTTGAATACATCAGGCACGGCCTCACCCAGGCTTTAAAGAAGTAGCTGCATCTTCTCTTGGAATGCTTGCTCTAAGGGAAGCCAGCTGTCATGTAATGGTGTGACTGTTCTGAGGCGGCCAGCTGTGAGGAGGCCCAGGCTAGCCATGTGGAGAGGCTGTGGGGAGAGAGAAGCCCAGTGAGCTCTGGTTGTTCAGCAGTTCCAGCCAGGTGCCAGCATCTGAGTGAAGAAGCAATCTTAGCATTTCAACGGCGGCTTGCCTAATGTAGAGAAGAACCTAGGAATTCAATTGGAATCCAAACCAAGGCCTCAGACAGGTGGCCCCAGGCAGGTGGTCCCAGCCAAATCCAGTTATTTGAACCATCCCATGATCATTTCCCTTCTAAGTGTGCACAAAGTCCTAACGTGCAAAACTGTGAGCTTCATAATACGATGGCTGTCTTACTAGTTAGTCTTGGGGTGGTATGTTATGTAGTAATAGGTAACGGGACCAGGACCCTCATCTAGGCTTGGAAGACCATTAATAAATTCCGTGTGTCACAAATGAAACATTAAAGCACAGAATGCATGTAGACACAGAAGTCTTGGACAATGCTTGCTGCAAAATTATCTTCTTCTTGCATGTGTGAAGGCTGGAGGTGAGTGCCTCTTCAGGCCTCAGGTCTCACAGTGTGTCGATGAACTTGATGGAAATCGCTGAGTTTGATTCTTAAAACTGCTACCTGTGTGGGGCCTGCTAGTCTCCTGGGGGCCAGTAGTGCAATTTGCTACCATGGCCACCCTCCAATGGCTCTACGGGTCATTACTGCAGGCTGCTTATTCAGCCTTCCCTCCGCCCATGGTGCTGTGCCGTGGACTGCTGTCTAATTCTGCTACCTAATCTGCTTTGCTGGAGGTCCTGCCCTTCTCTCTTCTCACTAATTATTTTTTTCTGCCCGAAGTTACTTTTTTTGCATTGCTGGGTCCAAAGATCCTCTGACCCTTTATTCCTCCAGCTCGCCTTTCATGTTACCTTGCAGAAAAGCAGTGTGATAGGGAGATCCAGGGTGCAGGCCCCGGAGTCAGACTGCCTGACTTTGAGTTTGATGTCTGTTTCTGCCTCCCACAGTATGCGCTTTCAGCCTCTGCGCTTCTGTTTCCTCAGCGACAAAGTGAGAGGAATGGAAGTGCCTGCCTCATCTGGTCGGGGTGAGGATAAACG
>PVKM010046248.1:0-11752 GCA_004027735.1 Carollia perspicillata
CGGGCTGGGAGATGCGTAGGCAGGGAATGGGTAGAGGGAGGAACGGGAGGGGAGAAGAGAGAAGGGACAGGGCAGAAGCCGCACACAGGGCAACTCGGGAACTGTGAGGACACCTGGGCCAGGAAGGAACGATGGGGAGGCGGTGGGGGGAAGAAGGGGCAGAAAGGAATCATTCCTGCAAAAAAAAAAAAGTACAGTATCTCTGCAGGTCCCCTGGCTGAGAACAGTGTCCCTGGTCCCCTCTCTGACCGGCTGGAAATGGTTCATGGGAAAACCATGGCAGGAAAAGCAGGGTCCTGTGACAGAGGGTTGTGAGCCTAACATCGTGGGTCCGGCTCGCCTGCCAACCCCACCCCTCACCAGCATGTCCTGAGTACCCATGGCCTGTGCTCTGCAAGGCCCTGGAGGGGAGGCAGCTGCCTAGCAGGTAGGGTGGTGCCAGCAAGTCCCCAGACAGAGCCCCTGGTGAGGGCTGCCCTCAGGCCGACCGTGGGTTTCTCAAGACCCCACTCAGCCTGTGCCACCTGCCGTAGCTGTCCCCAGGGACCCCTGTCCCTTTGAGGGGTCTCTCAGGGCTGGTCTCTGCCCAGCCAGGCCTGGCCAGGACAGGACAGGCAGCTCCGTAGGCAGCCCCTCCCTGGGCTGCCCCCCACCGGGCCTGGCACGCAGCAGGTGCCATGTGGATAAACAAGGCCCACTGCCTGCCGCTCATCCGCTGGCTGGAACTGGCTCTCCCGGCTGCTGCTCTCAACCGGCTCTGTGTCTGCTCCCGTGAGGACCCCTAAGCCTCCCCGCAGGCCCTGGGGAATGAAGGCTGAGGTGGATGGGCCTGGGGCCTGGACCTGGAGGGCAGCCGATGCCACGGAGCCATGGGAGCCACTGTAGCCCTGTCCTTGCTGACTGGGGGTGGCCCAGCCCCTCTCCAGACCTCGGTCCTGGCCCCCAACAAGCCGGGTCCTGCCCTGCACCGCTGTCCTGCAGCCTGGAAGACAAGACAGGTGCCACGCACTGGCTGGGGCAGCGCAGAAACCCAGCCCAGAGACTGCGTGGGACCAGACTCAGCTTCTGGAAAACCTCATGGGACTGCATCCTGCTGTGGCCACTAGATGTCACTGGTGACCTCCCAGGCCAGCTCCAGACTCCGAGGCCAATTCCGGGCTGGGGCTCCTGCCCCTTGAGGCCTGCGCACCCTGGACTGGACCTGACCCCAGCCAGCCTCAGAGACAAGCTCCCTCCTCCAGCACATGCCTGTCTTCCCCTGCCCGCCCTCACGGTCGTGTTCTGGGCACAGACATCTGTGCCCCCTGCGCTGGGCACTAGGCCAGGTGCTGCTGAGGCAGGAAAGAACAGTGGGACACGCCCCTCTGTTGGGGGCTAATACACATAGGCCCATCATTGTAGCCCATGCATAACCTGGACTGTGGAGGGAAGGAACCCCTGGTCCAAGAGGAAAGAGGCCAGGTCAGAGACGCTTCCCCAAGGAGGGACCCTGAGTGGGCCAAGGAGGAGCTGTCCCAATGAAGAAGGCGAGAAGAGCAGCCTGGCCAAGGGCCCGGCACACACGGGCCACGCAGACCTGCGTGGGATTGTGGGGGACGGGATGGGTGGGGACAAGAGACCGGGCGGGATGGAACAGGCAGGGACCAGTCACCAGAGAAGTGCTCTGCTTGGGGGCCCAGACTTCTCTGAGCTGAACGGGTCACATCCTGGACCCCAGTGGTGCACATGGGGGTCCCAAAGGAGCAGCCCACAGCTATGACTCACTCCCTGCTGTGCACACACGTGCATGAGTGCACACTTACATGTATGGACACACAGATACACGCATACTGTACACATGTGTGCACATGCCTGCATACACACACGGGCATGCACATAGGCGTGGGTATGCATGCACTCGTGGGCATGCGCCCACCGCCCACATAAGCAGGGGCCAGTGCAGGAGCTTCCCTTTGCCGCCGGGGCCGTAGGAGCACCACGGGGAGGATTCGGGGCTCCACGACTCGCCACATGTCCTCTAGTTCCTTCCTGCTCTGTTCCCCTTAGAGAGCACTTCCTGACAAGCCTATAATCCCGTCTGAGTTACAACAATAAGGAACAGAGATGCAGTCACATCGAGGCCAGATTCAGTGGAGAAGCAAAGGGGCCCCCTGGGCCAGGTGGAATGCTGGCAGCTGCGGAGACCCAGGCGAGGGCCGCGGGCTCCTGCAGGCCTGACATTGACGGGCACCCCTGCCCAGGAACGGCTTTGATGAACGCCCCCTCCCTCCAGGGGTGACGCTGCTTTGAAGATCGGAGTCATCAATCAGAGTGGCAGGAACCCTCCACCACGCAGCAGAGATCAAACATGACGCATGAGATGCAGGGACAGAGGAGGTGCCCTCGGAGCCCCGCCCTGGGCACCTCCCGCTTGTACTGGTCTGCAGGTCCACAGCCAGGTCTGGGAGGCAAGGCCGGTGGCCACTCGAAAGGCACTGCCGTGCTGATTCCCAAGGGGCTCGGCGATGCTCCCGGAGAGACGCCAAGGCTGGTCCTTCAATAGGGCAGCCTGTGTCGGCCTTTCCGCCTGGCTGTTGGCCCGAGGGTGCTGCGGCCAGTCCTTGGGGAAGGCCGGGCTGGGTGCTTTGCCAGACAGGAACCCATGGCCCCAAAATGGGGTCTGGTGGGCATCCCATGGGTTGGCAGACAGGCTTTCCTCTCCAAGATGCTTCAGGGTCACAGAGTGGTTGGTGTCCAAAGCACAGTCCGCTCTCTCAGGCTCCCACCTACCTCTGACCCCTCCCTACCTCCCCGTAAGGACCAGGCTGGGGAGACGGGTGAGAGGAGACAGAGCGTGGAAGCACTGAGGATAATATTAAGGGAGACATTTCTGATAGGAGGCTGGGATGCTGCGTCAAGCCCTGTTTAATGGAACCCATTGGCCAGAAGCCGGGGGACAGGCAAGATGACCTTGACCAGCAGGTGACCTTGACCAGCCTTCATGGGGAACTCAGACAGGGCTCCACAGAGAGGAAGACCCCAGGAAGACCCCAGGCTTGTCCACCAGGCCTCACACTGATGCAGTGGGGAAAGGTCCACGGAGATGTCATCATCGTCTCGTGCCCAAGAGAAGAGGCGACCAAATGGCCCTGCTGTAGCCGAGCCTGGGGACCCCGGCTTGCGGAATCACAGCTTGTCAGAGGGGAAAGGGGGCTCACACGGCGAGTCCTGCTACCCCACCAAGGAGCTGGGCCCAGAGAAGGAACTTGCTCACTTGGGCCCTAATTTGGAGGAGTTGTCGTGCCCAAGGTGTCCTGGGGACAATGTCTTCCAGGAGAGGGGCTGGCACCAAGCCCGAGGACATGAGGCAGGGCAGCCACGGGGAGCGGGGTGTGGGGAATGGCCCCCCAGGCCCCAGCCAAGTTTCTGGGCCCCAGATGAAGAGCGATTCACTGGTTCCCCCTGGAGGAAACCAGTCAGTCACTCCGTAAAAGTTTATTTTTATTCATGTCTGATCTATTTCACATCCGCTCCGATATTTTGACACACGTACAGGAAATGTGACTCTCGCCCAGATGGCATGTTTGCTTGACCAGGCGAGGGGAAACTCAATCGGGTCACAGGGGAGCAGGGGGAGCTGCAGCGGCAGAAAAGAATGCCAGAGGCCTGAGGCCGCGGTGGGCACCTGGGGCCGGCGGCCGGGGACAGGGATCACGGTGAGGTCGGCACAGAAACCCCCCTCCCTGGGCGCAGTCCCAGGGCCCCACCCCAGGCACCCGGGTGTGCTTTGTCTGCATCTCCCCAGGAGGGAGGGACTGCGGAGAGGGCTCCAGGGCAAGTGGCCCAGGGGATGGACAGTCAGAAAGACAAGGAAAAAGGCAGAGATAGCACAGGGCTCCGGCCCAGTGTCCCAGCGCACACAGAGGTCAGGAGACCGCCAGCTCAGGTGAAACAAATGGACGGGGAAAGGGCTCTACCCTGGCGTGGGGACTGCCCACCCGGACCGTGTCCAAGTCACCAAATCTGTGGGCTTCAGTCTCCTCATGCACACACTAGGCGTGATGCCCGGCTCCAGGGTGACCAGTGGCCCTGGCTCTCTCCTTCAGTTCCGGGCAACAGGCACCGAGCTCACCGTCTGGAGGGAGGGAGACCCCAGCGAGCCTTTAAAGCAGGTACACAGGCCCTGTGGGGGTGTGAGCCCAGAACACTGTGGAAGACCAGGGAGGGGCACCCCCCATAGGGGTCAGAGAGGGCCCTTTTCAGTGCTCCCAGAGAGAAAACTAAACTCCATAACCCACTCACTTGGACATCGCCTTCCTACAGGCGCCCCCTGGAGGCAGGCTCCCGGGTGGGCCTTGCTAACTCCGGAAGCCGAGATGGGGTGGATGCCCAGCTCCCTCCATGGTCCCCTGGTGCTGGGATCAGACCCAGGGAGTGGGCGAGGCTGGCCGTGGAGCAGTCTCTCCAGGGGAAGCCACGGCAGTCGGCCCAGTCCCTAAGCTTAAAAACCTGCAACCCCCCGGGCCGCCTGACCTCTGCCTGTGGGGGGCCCTGCCTCTGTCTCCAGGGCACCTTCCCCCTGGCTGTGGGCACTGCTGGCCTGGACTATGTCACTGTCTCAGCCACCACGGCCCCAGGGAGCCGGCTCAGGATGTCAGAGGACCAAAGCGGAGCCTCCCAGTCCCTGCGTGGGAAGTGGCCTGTGAGAGCCCAGAAGCTGCTAAGCACCCCCAAGTTCCAAACAGCCCTGAGGAGTGTCCATGTCTGTGGAGGCTGCACTTGGCCCCACCCCCCTCTGTAAATCCTGGACACAACGGGAAGGCCTTTAACTAGCACTTAAAAGCACTTTGGCCTTTCACGGGCCCACTCTGCATCTACGGGAGCCTGAGGTTTTTATGGGCCCTTTCCAGCCCCCTTCCCATGACCCACTGATGCGGCTTGGTTTCTAGGTGGGGTGGGGGGACTGGCCCGGCCCAAGCCCAGTGATCACCGGGCGAGGGGAAGGGTGAGGGACCCCTGAACCTGGGAGGCAAGGCTGCCCCACCAAGGCTGGGCCAGGCAGTCTGCTAGGTCCCCCTGACCGGCCCCGGTCCTCCAGAGGGGGCGCAGAGGATGTGGTCGTTATCCATTGGCAGATCTGCTGCCATAGTAACGGCAGGTCCATCCTGGAAGAGGCCCAGCAGACCCCTCTGAAGGGCGGTGAGGGTCTTGCCCTAGGAGGGACTCAGCCCATTCTGCGGGCGGCCCCAAGCTGTCCAGACTGGGATTCATACAATGGATCTTTGGTATTCAGCCCAAAAGACTTCTGAGGATTTGGGGGAAAGAATTATTGAGCGCCTCTCCAAGGCAGAGCTAGAACCTCCTCTGCTCCTAGCTGGTCCAGACCTCTGTGGCTCTAAGAGGGTGGGGGGTTGGGGAGGGGCGGCCTCCTAGCCTAGAGCCTAGAGAAGCCAGTTGGAGGGGTAGGAAGGGCCAGGACCTTGACCTGTGCTGCCCTCTCCCCCACAGAGGCCTCAACCTGCGAGACATCCTATCCCTACAGGCACGAGGGGGGATGCTGAGACCCTCCCTCGCGTGTGCCCACTGTCCCCGCTCTCTGGGCCCCTCCCCACCCTTCTCCTTGGCCCCTCCCTTCTGGACTGTCATCTACCTAGCTCTTGTTCTCTGCTTTTTTTGCTTTACTTTTTGTTTTTGGCAGGTTTTTCTATCCCCCTTACTTCTGTACTCTGATTCTTTAGCCTCATTCCCGAGACCATTCTCCAAGCCATTCGGTTTTGGTTTTGCCTTTCCTGTCCCCTCTTTCCCTTCCTGTCTCTTTTTTAAAGATTTTCTTTCTTTATGTTTAGAGAGAGGGGAAGGGAAGGAGAAAGAGAGGGAGAGAAACACCCATGTGTGGTTGCCTCTCATGGACCCCCCACTGGGGACCTGACCCACAACCCAGTCACGTGCCCTGACTGGGGATTGAACCTGCAACCCTTTGGTTTGCAGGCCTGCGTTCAATCCACTGAGCCACACCAGCCAGGGCCCTTCCTGTCTTTTTCATCTGACTTATCTCCTTCCCTCCTCTCCTAGACAACACTGTCGCCGAAGGTCTCACTCAGCCATGAAATCTCCCAATACCTAAGACTCAGCAGACACGTGCCATGCACGGTGGCAGGCCCTTCCGTGCTTATTACGGCAGTTGAAGCGCAGCACTCTCCCTGGAGGCGGAGTCTGTTCCCATTCCACAGGCACCGAACTGTGGCACGGAGAGCAGGTGTGATTGGCCTAGAACTGCACAGCTATTGGGCGACAGACCCAGGACTACCTCCCCCTGCCTTCAGAGAAAAGGAGAATGATCGAGACTTCCTCTGGTAGGGCCCGAACTGAGCACGGCGTATTCCAAACAGCCAGCTCCACGCAGCACACCACCGCACAGGGCCTGATGCCGTTCTCAGTGTGGGTGCTGGGGTGCTGAGCAGGCACCTCTTCCCCACACCCCTGAGCCAGGCGCTCCTACGCCCCCCACTGCACAGACGATGAAACTGCAGTGCAAAGAGATCCAATGGCTTGCTCACGGTGCCAAGACCCGCGAGCAGCTGAGCGAGACTTGAATCCGGGCACACAGCCTCCATACCCACCGCTGGACTCGCCGTGGCCTCTGAGCTCCGGGACGGGCAGTGCCTCCGTCGGGACATCCAGCCTCTGGTTCGAACAATAGCAGAGTTCTCTGGGTCCTCGACAGACAGAGTTCTCTCGCCGACGACAGGGAAAGGCATCCACGGTGCGCGTCTGGGTCTGTGTCCTGAGGGTCTCCAAGGCCAAGTGCTGGGGAGAGACACCACAGGGTTAGGGGTCAGCTGAGACAAGAGGAGCCTGTCTTGCTCCCAGACTAGAGGATAAAGGCCTTTATTGGGAGCCCCCAGCTGGGAAGGCCCTGGCGAAGGGGCCCTTCCTCCTGCCCTGGGGGCAGCAGCTGAGATTTGTTCCCAGAGGCCCACTAGCCATTGTCAGGCATGCCCCACTAGGCCCCACGGGCTCCCCAGCCCCTGGGGGCTGCTTGGCCCCCACCTGGGCTGGCTCGCCCCCCCACCTCCGCACAGCCAGGAATGGGCTCCTGTCATCCTATCCTCCTGCCCCGACCCCAGCCCAGCACAGAATTGGATTAAGAACAAAAATATGAGCTGTGTTTGTTTTAATCAGCTTCAAGACATGAGGGCTTTTCAAGGCCTGGTGAGCAGGCCGGAGCTGGCCCCAGGGCAGGCGGCCGGGCAGCATTACCACTCCAGGGTCAAGAGCACGCTGAGCAGGGAGTGCATCTGCAGGTCAGATCCTGGGGCAGATAAGGGCTGCCAGGGAGGGGACCTGGGGGCCGAGGGTTGGGGCGGAGGGGGACGGAAAGGCTGGGAAGGAGTGGGGCAAAGACGCAGGTTTTCCCTGAGAGCAGCTGCTGCCCCTATCCTGCAGGGAGGAGGGGGTGGCTGAGGGAGCCCCCCAGGCAGAAGAGCGCCAACAGGGAGTAATTTCTTCCAAGAGAGGGGCTTCGTCCTGGTCTCGGGATTGAGAGATGATGGGGAAGGAGGTGAGCGAGGGTCAGAAACAGTCTCCACCATCCGACCCCAGGAAGAGCCCACACACAAGTGTCCGGACTCCAGCTGTGTGCCCAGGTGTGCCAGCATTCGGGGGGTCAGGTGCTAACATGAGGTCGAACACGCCAAACCCTGTGGAGAACGGGATGCACGAGGGCCCGGTTGAGGGAACAAAGGCCCCAGGCTTGATGGAGTAACAGGCTGGGAGAAAAACTGACTTCCCTACACAGATTTCAAGTTCAATGAAGACCTGGAGGCTGTGGGGTGTGGGGGCGGAGCTCTGAAGTGGGAGCCAGCAACCTGGGTGCTCTGGGGTCCGAACATTTAGTGCCTTCTAAACGAAGCCCCTGTGGCCAGACCACTGTGCACTGGCCGTAAGTGGCTCTGCTCACCTTAGCCCCATGAGTCAATGAGAGGGCTGGGGACCGGCCCCAGTCACTCAGCCAACCGGAGAAGAGGCTGGCGTCTTTATCTAAGGCTCAGGATGCCTGGGCTGCACTCCATCCCCTCAGGTTGAACCCTTGGCCAGTTCTCAGGTCCAGGCCTCCAGGCAGAAACAGTGACGCCCGGAGGGCAGAGCTCCCTCCCTTCCCACAACCCTCCTGCTCCCCAGCCAGCAGAGCCTGGGCTGGCTCTGGCCACACACCAGCCACCCTCCAACACCCTGGGCCCCTCGCCGGAGGGGGCTGCAAGGTGGTGGTGGAGGTCGGAACTAGTCCCCATGTCCCCCAGAAAGGGACACGGGCTCCCAGGGACACACCTGGGTTTTCTACTTCAGGTTCACAGAAGGGGCAGGGTTCCCGTCATTGCTTTTCCCAGTCCGGGGCAAAGGAGGAAAATCAGTAGTGGGTTCTTTATAATGGGAAGTACCACCCCTTTCCTGATTTAAAAGGCTGTGTCCTTCTTGTCACAAACCATGTTGAAAGGAGGGCTTCTAGAAAGTCTTCTTGGCGAAATTAAAATGGTCAAATCCATGGCCATGCCTTCCGTGAAAAGCGATTTTTAATGGGTCCCCACCACCTCTAAGCTTGGGAACAGCTGTATTGTTCTAACTGGAGACCTTGGGACCCAGCCAGAGGTGACAGTCAGTTAGCAGGGACCAGGTGGCGTCTGCAGTCAGAACCTTATGCAGAGAAGGGATTCGACTATCGGGCAGCCTGGAAGGGGACCCCAGGGGCCACATTCCACAGTGCAAGGGGACGACTCTGGGTTCCTGGAGAGTGGAGCCTGGCTCCGTCTAAGGCGCTGAGCAGGCAGAAGACTTAAGGGCGGGGGGGAACGCAGGGGACGCACGTGCTCAGCTGGCCCTCGTGAGAGAAGTTCTGATGACAACAATAAAAAGTCCTCGGGCCAAGAGAAAAGAGCTGCCCTGGACATCGGCCAGGACTGAAGCCCCGACCAAACAAACAGCCACTCGCCCGCCATCCCAAACTTCTGGAGGTGTCTCCCAGCCCCTGCAGGCTGGTATCAGCCTCAGAGCCCCCCGCCCACCGTGAGCCATGCAGCCCACCACCCCCTATAGGTCAAGATGGCCTCATCCAGCGCAGCAACACACAACTTAACCCCTCCGCTGTGCCAAGGGCAGGGACACACACATTATCCAGGAAACCAGTTCCTACGGTAGTACTGAGTCATTTCAATTTAGAATATATGTTTTCATACGGACCCACTGTTTCCAAGACTGTTAACATGCAATTAGACTCTACAAAACATGGCCTGTCTCCAGCCTCAAGGACCTGTCCTTGGAAAATAGCCCTGCTGACCTGAAGGGGACACAGCAGGGAGGGGAGATGCAGTCTTCCCCAGGGAGCATTCTGGCCGGAAGAGAAAGTGGGTGTCCCGCACGACCCAGCAACAACAAGGTCAGACGAGAGGCAGAGGCGAGGCCGGCTGGCCAGTCACCCCAAGGATGAAGCCACCTCTCCGAATGCTGGAGCTAGATGAGAGTGGAGAGGGAGGGGTACGGCCACTCTGCCCCCCCTGAGGCAGGGTTCTCACCCCACGGTGAGGGGGGTGGACAGAGGGCTGTGCCTGCCCAGCAGGGCACCGGCACCCCAGGCACTGCCTCTGGGTGTGGGCGACTTTCCCCAGCCTTTCCTGGAAGCAGCGAAGAGGTATCTTCGCCAGGTTCCCGGATTCTGGGGGGTGGGCACAAGTGCCTCCGTCCATCAGGGCGAAAGGGCTGGGGCTGCTGGGGGGGGGCGGGTGGCAGCCTCCCACCCCCAGGGCAGCCAGCTCTGCACAGTCTCAGCCCCAATCCCCAGACGCTGAGGGACACCCGTGGCTGACACCATCGCATTGGGTTTCCCTGGGCTGGCTCAGGCTACTGTCACCCGGCCTGCCAGGAAATTGCTGCTGACACTCGGGACGGCCCAGGGAGTGGGGAGGCTGGGACCGTGAGATCGGCGAGTTCTGATCGGCCTGGGCAGGGAGGCGGCCGTGGTCTGAGGGAGGGTCCGGACACAGCCCTGAGTCTCTCTCCTGGTCCTGCCCCTCCGGCTTCCCCAGAAGGCCACAATCTTGGAGCTTGTGGCCAGCTCAGCTTCGTGGGGAGAGCTGGAGGGGAAGGGACAGCGGCGTCTGAGGGTCACAGGACCCCCTCCACACCCCCAACCCTCACAGCTGTGCAAATGTGCCCCTTAGCTTCCATCCAGAAGGGCGCCCCCAGGTAAGAGCCCTGGGTGCCAGACCCTGACATGGTCCACAGCATTGGTCCTGGACTGCCCCGACCACAGGCAGGAGGAGAAGGAAGGCCAGAGGCGGGAGCAGGCCCAGCGGAGGGGCAGGAAGGGGCTGGGCCTGCTGGGAGAAAGCTACTGGGCAGTGAGGCCTAGTACAGCCAGCTACGGGGTGAGGGTGACGATGGGGGTGCAGCTGTGGAGGGTGGTGAGCATCTGTGTGAGTATGGGAGTCAAGCCAGGGTCCCCAGAAGGTGGTGGGCAGTTCACGGTACCAGACTGGCATCCGGGGCTCTCGACCTCACCAAGCAGCACCTGGGAGCCTCCAGCCCAGACAAAGGCAGGCCTCTTCAAGGGCAGAAAGGGTCATCTACACGGCAGACCAATCCATCCATCCGCCCACCCACAAGCAGGCATTTTAAAGACCTGCTGCAGGCCCGACACTGTGACGAACACGCAGAACTGTCCCCCAGTCACCTCACACCCGTCAGAACGGCTGCCACCCACAAATCAACAAACAAGCTCGGGTGCGGACGTGGAGAACAGGGAGCCCTCATGCAAGCTGCCGTGGGAAGCAGCGTGGGGTTTCCTTAAAAAACTAAAAATGGAACTGCCTTTTGACCCAGTGATTGCACTTCTGGGAATATATCCTAAGAATCTCAAAACACCAGTCAGAACAAATATATGCACACTTATGTTCATAGCATCGTTATTCACAATCACCAAGGCCTGGAAACAGCCTAAGTGCCCAACAGTAGAAGAGTGAATAAAGAAGCTGTGGTGCAGCCCTGGCTGGTGTGGCTCAGTGGACTGAGTGCCAACCTGCAAACCAAAGGGTTGCTGGTTCAATTCCCAGTCAGGGCGCATGACTGGGGTGCAGGCCAGGCCCCAGTAGGGGCGCACAAGAGGCAACCACACACTGATGTTTCTCTCCCTCTCTTTCTCCCTGCCTTCCTCTCACTCTAAAAATAAATAAAATCTTTTTTAATTTTTTTAAATATATGTTATTGATTATGCCATTCAATTTCCCCCCTTCATTCCCCTCCACCCTGCACACCCCCTCCCACCCACACTCTCCCCCTTTAGTTCATGTCTATGTGTCATAAGTTCTTTAGCTTCTACATTTCCCACACTACTCTTGACTTCTCCCTGTCTATTTTCTCCCCACCGTCTATGCTACTTATTCTCTGTACCTTCTCCCCATCCTCTCCTCCCACTCCCCTGTTGCTAACCTTCCATGTGACCTCCATTTCTGTGGCTTCGCTCCCGATTTAGGTGTCTGCTTAGTCTGCTTTTGTTTTAGGTGTGGATGTTAATAACTGTGAGTTTGCTGTCCTTTCTCTGTTCCTGTTTTTTATCTTCTTTTTCTTAGATAAGTCCCTTTAACATTTCGTATAGTAAGGGCTTGGTGATGATGAACTCCTTGAACTTGACCTTATCTGAGAAGCGCTTTATCTGCCCTTCCATTCTAAATGAAAGCTTTGCTGGATAGAGCAGTCTTGGATGTAGGTCCTTGCCTTTCATGAC
>PVKM010046249.1:0-11752 GCA_004027735.1 Carollia perspicillata
TGGAATTTAGAGTAACTACGTGTGATCAATAATGGTATCAAGTCCTCTTACTTGGAGACTAGCTATTGTTTATCTTGTGAACATGCATGTAGTGGATTGTATCTGTTTGGCTATAGAATAGGATGAGATTTATTTATTTTTAATGGCTTTGTAATCTCTTTAACAGATTGCCTGTGATGTGCATTGCATTTTGGATTAATGCTTATTTAATAATAAAACTATTTTTTCCTGTTCTGCTTTTTTGGAGAGGTTTGGGGTTGGCAGAGGATTTTGTTTTTAATTGTATTTTCCCAGCATCATGCACATCTGATTATAACACTATTTTATTTAGAGTTTCTGGGTGGCTTTCTTTTATCTATGGGATCAAGTGCTAATCCCCAATGTAAGTTCAATGTCCTTTGCCTTGTAACACTCATATATTTTCAGCACCACTTCCTAGTGCCTCCTATATACAAGCCCCAATGAAATGCTCCACACTGTCTTGTCTCTGGAGTATGCTGTGGAAATTTAAATCCTCATCCAAAAGGATGTGGTGGGAGACAAGACCAGAATAGCAGAGTAATAAACTTGGTGGATCATTTTCCTAGCAAAATAACAATTTAGCTGTGAAAAATTATAAAATAAATCCTTTAAAGTCTCTGAGAATTGTCCTAAGAACAGGAATGGATACAGACATGGAAATACAGGATAAAGGAACATAGGAAACAGAAACACATTAATTCAATAAAATTTATTAAATCTTGATAGTCTGTGGCATTGGAGTGATGAATCATTGCCTTACACCCTCCCCTCGAGCTCCTTGTTATGGGAACTCTAACCTGGGCACTCTTCTCTGGGCAGGTGCAGCCAAGAGCCCTGGACGGCATTTCCCACCAGATCAGTTTGACGAAGGCTGGGAGACTATGCTTACAAAGTGCCAGGAAGGTATGATAAAAATGTCACCAAATACACACACACCAGGGGGCATCCAAAAAACAATATATTTATAAAAAGTTGTGTATTTATTCTTACATGTTTGGACTCGCCACCTTCAAATTCCTCTCCATTTGTTGCAATATACCTATCAAGACATTTTTTCTACTGCTCAAAACAGTGTTTGAGCTCGATTGTTTTGATGCCTTTTAGTGCTTCTACTGTTTTTTGTTTTACCTCTTTCACATCGGCAGACTGTTTCCCTTTGTGGACTTTTTCATCCAGGGAAACAAACAAACAAAAAAGGTGCTGGGGTAAAATTGGGTGAATAGGGAGGGTGAGGCATAGGGGTCATGCTGTTTTTGGTTAAAAACTGTGAACACTCAGCCTGGTGTGGGCAGGTGCGCTTGTAAATCACCCACCATGATATGGGTAAACACATTGAAAGAGTCTTAAAAAATGTACTGAAGACAAACACAGCCTCTCACAACAATGCCCACAGGTACACTGATACAGATGGGTTCCTAGAACACTCACCTAGGCTGGGAAGCCTGTACTACAAGGGGCCCACCCTCCAGAAGATAATTCTGTTTTTGGAGGGTCCCCATCATATGTATATTTATATAATATAAAATTATTGAAAAATATATAAAACCATTTAGAATACAAAACTGTTAAAAGTAGAAATTCTGGAGTTAAAAAACAACTGATATTTAAAAGTCTATTAGGTGCATTTAATGGTAGATTTTAGCTACTATCTGAAGAAAAATCGACAAAGATAAAGAGAGACGAATAGAGAATGAATCTGAAGAACAAAAAGAACAGCAAATAATTTCTGAAAAATATACAGCACATGTATAACTTTGAAACAACCAGAAGACAATTCAACCTACCCAATGAACTCATACATGGAAAAAGAGAATGGAAAGCATGATAAACACAAAGTCTCAAATAAAATAACACATGAGCTCTAACTGAAGGGCACCTTCAAATAAGTATCCATGGCTTAATTTATCAATTGAAATGATACTTTTAGATTGAATTTAATATCTATATCTATGTCTATATCTATATATTTATATATACAGACTATATATAGATACATCTATGTATATATATGTATATGCACATATACATATATCTATATATACACCCATCTATATACATATATGCATATACATGAGTTAGTGTGGAGCTCAAATTCTTCTAGATTAAGAAAAAAATACAGGAAGAAAGAAAAAAAATAAGATCCAACAAGTTTTTGAAAATTTTCTCTTAAAAATACACTGAAGGTTAAAAATAATGAGGCTGAAAAAGAATACCAGGCAAATAAAGTCATTATAAAGATAAGGGCAAAAATATTTATAATTAAAAAATAGAATTTAAGGTGAAAAAAATAGGGGCAAAGAAAAGAGATCTTGTAAAATTAACAACAGATGAAGTTATATATATCATAAACTCCTTCAAAATATATTAAGTAATTTTTGGCAGGACTGTAAGGTAAATGTCAATGAGAAATTATAATTGGAAATTTTAATATACTGCTTTCAGGATCACTGAGATCAAGTAGTCAGAAATAAATTTGATTGTATATCAAAATTTTGATGTAGCTGAAGGAAGCTTTGAATGAGCATCTTCCTGTGCAATTAGTTTGCTTTCCTGAAGTTCCATCAAACACTTCAGGAATTATTTATTAAGAAGTGAAAACATTTTCTGCCACAAGGAAACAACCTCATCTTCTGCTTTCAATCTTTGTCCAAAGCATTTAAGCGAGCGGGGATCAGCAGCTTTGTTGAAGTTAATGTCTCAGAGCAAGAACTACAGCTTTCTTCCAGAATCTCTGTCTGCTATTTGACAACTGTTTTTGTTTTTTTTTTAAATCACTACTCATATATGTATTTTTATTTATCCAAACAGCAAAAATAGTGTTACCACACATTGCAGATGTCCTATTTCTGAACAGAGAATCAAAAATTTCCTTCCAGCTAAAGATTTTTAATAGCAGAGGAAATTCAGGGGATTTTGAGGATTTTAAGATGAACCCTCCAAAAATAAGAATTCTTTTTTATGTCATCTGAGTGCACATAAAATGAAGTCTAGGAGTTGGCTGCACAGAGAGATGTCATTGGTTTCTTGTAGCTGCATGCTGATGAGGAAAGGCGACATCACCAATTTTTCGTGACCTCTGTAATATATTAGGAAACAAACACAGGCTTCTTGAATGGGTGGTCTCCTTTGTTCCAGGTACTGCTTCAATTTCTTCCTGAACAACAAGCTACGAACCAGCTTGCATTGCCAGAAAACGTGGTTGTATTAAGGTCACTTCAGATAGGAGCAGCCCTGTTTCATAGTTGAAAATGGAATATGCTGTCTTGTAGGGTGCTTCCTGGGAAGGGTTTGGTTCAGGAGAGCTTTAATTTCTAGACGCCTTCAACCAAGCCCTCTTCTCATGAGAAAAACCAACACTGTGTGACACATTCTCAGGCTAGATACATCTAGCAGATTTGTCAGTCTTACTGACTTTAGGTTACCACTGGCAAACAAGTTTGCCACTCTAACACTATGGTTTTATGGCCAATCAAGTTTCACAGTAAAATTAAAATCAAAAGTAATTTCATTTTCATTTAATGTTTTTATTTGATAGTTTTGCAATGAAGTTGCGCCCAACATAAACAATGGCAAACAGATGGGTTTTTAATGATTTCTATCAACCAGAAGCTATTCTAAGTGAAATATGGCGTGAAGACGACACTCACATATGTATGCACAGTAGTATATCATGTCATTTACAGCAAAGATATCAAAGCATTAATGTAACATAGTCTCCATAGGCAAATACACATTTTTCAACATGACAGAAAGATAATCAAAGAAAAATTTGTCGTGTCTGTGTGTGAGAGAGATGTATGCTTCAGGGCTGTAGCTAGTTCATGGAATTCCTAAAGACTATCTATAGGTGAAAGATGAAAGCTTCTGACTTGGAGGACTTTTAACAGGGGTTTGCTTTTACCAAAATTGGGCACAGGATCAGAGATAGAGTGATCTGTAACTCAGGTAAGAAGCCAGTCCGACCCCTTGCTGGCGCAGACTGGAGAATGGGGGTAACTTAAGGAAATGTCAGAGCTTTGATTAAGTAATGCCCTTTTGTCCCCAAGTCTATAATGACTCTCTGCCTCGTTCAGAATAAATCAAATCTCCATAACTTGGCATTCAAGAAAGTCGTGATTTTCAAGCTCATTTTACCTAGTTTTCTTTGGGATCGCTATGTTATAGCTAAATGGAACTCCCAAATACTTGCACATGTACCCTGTGCTTTCTCGCCTCCATTAAAAACATAGCTTTTCCTCTAATACCCCTGTTTCCTTAAGGACTAAATATGATCCATATTTTACAACACTATTTAAATTATTTGCTTTCTCTGTTGTCTGCCTTAATCAAGTTAGTTAAAAATAATCTTCAACCTGGAGGCTCTTGGGATTTTTTTGTGCAATTCTAGTATGAAATATTTCACTTTTTATTTTTTTTTTATCATGTTTATGCATTTTTTATTAACTCTGTCCCTCTGATTTATCTTTGTAAATTCTGCATCATAGCAGTGCTTGCACACATCATTTGTTCTTTAGTTACTTATTGAGTGAGTGAATCAACAAATGAAGTAGTAACGAAGGATAGAATTTTTTCTTAATAATTCTTTACTTTGGCTTATGTTGTCAGCTAACTCTGTTGGCAAAAACTTGTGCTTTCAATAATTTCACGATTAACTATCTGTTTAGGAGCATCTAATGAGAGAATAATTCTTAGCTGAGAATACTGATCCAAAGAATCATTTGCTTTGCTGTATTTGATATTAAAATGCAAATAATGAATATTTAATTGTCAAGACCTAGCATTACAGTATCAATTTTTTAAAAGAACCTTAAAGTTCTAATAGTATACAATCATGCAAAATGAAAAAATGTTATGATAGAACCACCGATTTCAAAGGCTATTATGATTTGTTATAAGCCAGGCACTGCACATAGATTTTACATAAAACCTCAGAAGAGCATTCACATCAGGTGCTCACATCAAGTGCTGGAGTCAACTGTGACTCCATCCCTCAGATGTGGGTTCAAGGCCCACCGAGGGTGGGTGAGCACATGTCATACAACTACTGACTGCGATGTCCAAGGTTTCTATCCAGGCATGTTCTCTTTCCTCTGTATTGAACTTGCTATTAAAATTATTATAATTTTGACATTGGGAATGTCAGAGAAAATTTGGAATTGTGTACAAAATTATGAAGCAGAAGTTTAAAATCCAGGGCTCCAAAAATGATAGGAAATTAAGCAGGAGTGTGTAAGGGGTGTAGTGAGTTTATACTAGGGAGGAAGAATATTATAAAGTATAAGAGCAAATTCAAATGCTAGAACCAGTGTTAATAAATGATGTAATTTGAAGCAAAGTCCTATTATCTTTCAAACGAGGATAATACTAGTCTACTTTCAGTTTTTGTTTGTGCTGTAGGTGAAATAACACATACAGTGTGGGGAAAAGTAAGGTTTTCAGTTATTTGCATGAAAAATAATACTATAATAAATAAATAATGATATAAGAATAAACTTTTGTGTTTCACACACTGAAACTTATAAACCTACTTTTGCCCAAATATGTATGTTTTGCATTTAGTAAGTGTTCAATATATTCAATAAATGATAGACTTTTCTTTGGGAAAATTTTAATCAGCTTTAACTGTGGCTCCCATTAAAAAAACACCACTAACTGTGTGGCTTCAAGAATAAAATTTTATTTTCATACAGTTCTGAACGCTAGAAGTCCAAGATCAAGATGTTAGCAGACTTGGTTTCTTCGAGGCCTCTGGTTGGCTTGCATGTGGCTGACTTCTCTCCATCTGTATTGTTTGTGTCCTAATCTCCTCCTCCTTTAAAGACACCAGTCACAGTGGATTAGGGTGGCTAATGACTCATTTTGAACTAAATTATCTCTTTAAAGGTCCTATGTTCAAGACACTCACATTTAAAGTACTGGGGGTTAGATCTTCAACATGTGATTTTGGCAGGTGTACAATTGAGCTAATAGAACTTGGAGACCAAGATTATAATCCCAAGAGATACTATTTTATGAACTATATTAAGGATATATGGTAGAAATACTGGAGTGCCATGTTATAAAGGATGGCTTCACACTGTAAATATAACTGAAGTATTAATCATTCTTGAACAGGTAAATGATGAAAACAGATTTTTTTCTCCCAGGAATTTCTGGTTGAAGTCAAATATTTATAATATTTTTAAAAAGATTTTATTTTTAGAGAGAGGGGATGGGAGGGAGAAAGAGAGGGAGAGAAACATCAATGTGTGGTTGCCTCTGGTGCACTCCTACCTGGGGACCTGGCCTGCAACCCAGGCACGTGCCCTGATTGGGAATCAAACCAGTGACCCTTTGTTTCACAGGGTGGCACTCACTCGACTGAGACACACCAGCCAAGAACACATATTTAATAAGTACTTCAAAATTTGAATGGAGAATTTAGACAATTAACAAGCAACATGTAGAGCAATGTGAATTAATTTTACACCACAAAAACAATCAGAAACAAAAATATCCCACAGTATACATGATCTGAAGTCAACTTAGCACCAGAAAGTGTGTGCTATTTGGTTCTTTCTGACTGGAATTCATCACTCTGAATTCACCGCTGTTTCTCTTTATCCTCTCAAGAAAGTGTCTAGTCTTTGGAAAGCCCTGAGACAACGAAGAATCAGTTGCTTGTCTTTTCAAAATGAGGCTGCTAATTCCTCCTAGCCACTTTCCTTCCACAGCATTAACTAAACCACTCCTCTTTTAAATACCTGTCAAAAACCCGAGTCAGGGAAACATAAATCCTTTTAGCTTTCGAGGTGCGCATAGATGCTTTATTTCTATCTCATCTTTCCGAAGGCTGTGTGGCTTCTCGTGTTTCTTCTAGGACTCCACAGAAGGAACTTCCTTGTTCTTCAGAAGAAAAATATAATTTATTGCTATTAAAAAAGAGATTACAAAGCCCTTTTCCACATTTTCCCAACTTATTTCCATTATCAACTCTCAATCTTTCTTACTAGGGCATTTCTGAAAGGCATTTGAACTTTCTCTTGTAATGTTTAAAATACATTTTAAACACAGCACTTTTTACTCTATGCCCTATTTAATTATGTTATTTGCCCCTACACAGCAAGTGTTGATTACTTGATTGCTTATGATATAACAGAGAATTCTTTTATTAATAATACCCTTTTAAATTAAAAGCTTACATGTTAGAAACTACAATTAGTTTCTAAGGGATCATTTAGAAGTCCATGTTTCTTATTCTCTTTACCATTTTGAAGACAATAATTTATTCTTTTCTAATTCACATAGCTCGGTCATGTCCCATGTACTTTGCTGATCCTGTGTGAGCTTCTTTGTCATGATGAAAATTTGTTAATACACACAAAATAGTGAGACATTCTAACTGAGACCCATGATGGAGTTATGAGGCAATATTTTCAAGTGTGAAGGACTAGAGAACTTTAATCAAAGAGATACTGGGAAATACCCAAGAGGCATAATGAAGAAACACTACTGAGGCAGGGTAGTAAGAAGCCAGGAAAATTCCTGGGTGAGTGGAATGGGGAAACTGAGACAAGAAAATTAAACAAGGCCAAACAGTTTGAGCAACTTATAGACAGTGGTTGAGTCACAAGACCTTATCTCCCCTAACCAAAAACACTTGAGAGTAAGTGGTTTATACCTCTCCTCCCTAACCAAAGAATATGTAGCTTGAATCTCCCTGGTCTGGGAGCTACAGAACAGAGATGCAATTAATGTCATTTGTGCCCGCTGAACCAAGGACAGATAAAGTCAGGGGAACAAGTAATAAAAAACCAATTAAAAGCCAGGCAGACTCAAGATAAAAGTAAAACAGTGCAGCAGACCAAAGACTGTTCCCCCAAACCCCTTAGATGCTCATTTTGACTTATCAGTATATTAAAAATGCACCTGGAAAGGGGATGAATATTCTGCTAAAATTCTCTCCTAAAATTTTCACCCAGAGAAAAAAGATAAAATGCCCTCAGTACAAAGACTCAATGCCTGCTCACTCTAGAGCACGCCCACACCCCTTCTCGGGCATGAACCTTTACTTCCTCCTAAACTCTAAGGGTCCCCAGGAGACTTGCAGCCAGGGGAACAGTGTGCAGCCACAGATCAACCTGAGCTAACCCCCTGATCCTGTCTCCAAGTCCCCCTCTTCTGATTTTCCATGAGCTTAAAGCAGACCCACATTGGCTCACTCTTTTAACTTTTCTAGGGAGCCAAAGCAGAGTACTGCCTAGGCTCTCCCTTGTTACTTCTTCTACCCTAAGTCTTTCTTTTGTTTCATTGTTCCAGCCTTAACAAATGTGCTACAAAAATTGCTTAGACCTCAGTTGGGAAATCTTTCCTACATGAAGTCAAGAGCCTGCACATTATAGGCCTGCATGAGGCAGACCTGCTCTGGGCTGCTGACTGTCCAGTACTCCTGCGGTGTTTGCATCACCATGGCTTCTGTCATTTTATGTACCTTATACTGATAGGAAATAACTTATTTTTATATATACTGGTAATCAATGATCTGAGTGAGGAAACTGTTGGTTACAACATTTTGAAGTGAATTCATTTTTTTCAAATATCAAAATGGTTTTGCCCTGGCTAGTGTGACTCAGTGGATTGAGTGTGGGCTGCAAACCAAAGGGTCACCAGTTCGGTTCCGGGTCAGGGCACATGCCTGGGTTGCAGGCCAGGTCCCCACTGGGGGCCAGGTGAGAGGCAACCACACATTGATGTTTCTCTCCCTCCCTTTCTCCCTCCCTTCCCCTCTCTACAAAATAAATAAAACCTTTTAAAATTTTGTTTTTTGAAGATTCTTTTATTTCTTCAAAACAAATATTTTCAGACAGTACTAAAAAAAACTTTCAAGCCAGTATGCATTTAAAATGTATTTAAAGTTTCCATGATGGCTTGTACTCTAGCTTTCATTTTAAGATTGTATTTATTTATTTATTTATTTTTATATAGAGAGAGGATGAGGGAGAAAGAAAGAGAGAGAAACACTAATGTGAGAAAGAAACATCCATCAGACCAGAGACCTGGGTGTAACCCAGGCATGTACCCCGACCGGGAATCGAAATTATGACCTTTCAGTTTATGGGATGACACCCAATGCACTGAGCCACACCAGTCACGGGTTTAGCTTTCATTTTAAAATGTATTTCAACCCATTCTGATTTAATTGAAAACTTACTTCAACACATTCTGGTTTAATTGAAACATCCTAAAATGAAATAGGATATTTTGAAAGGAAATCAATACACTTTCCATATTTTAATATCAGTAAGTAGTAGGAACATTGTAAACAAGTGTTTATTTGGCAGCACAATAGGTTTAAAACTATATTTCTATGATGTAAGAATTACATTTATTGTTTAAGATTCTTCAACTAACATTCTTAGCTTATTTATGTTAAAACAATGAAGTATTTTGAAAGTAGTGTAAATGCTAAAAAGGGAAAATTACAATGTGTTGAGGCCAGGCTGTCAGACGACTGAGGAGCAGTGACCGTCTTAGGTGAGAGCAGTCAAGGAAACCTAAGTCTCTAGGACACAAATGCTTCCTCAAAGCAACGTTTTTATCTACTGAATGTTAATTCTAGAGGCAGTTCACCCCAGGATGCACTTTTAAAATCCTAAAGATGGTGAAGCAAATATCTAAATTCTAGGTGGGCATCAATGACTTGATGACTTTTTTCATGATATTATAGTATTTTGACATTCAAAGATTGTAAGAGCATAAAAATAACAAAAGACTCCCATCACATGAATAAGTGAGAAGAACCAGGAATATGGTCTAGAATACTGAGTATTTTTTAGGCCACATTGTATCCACATGCGTGATCAAAATCAATTTGAAATGAAGAGCATACACTTACAAAGATTTTGAAGTGAAGACCTTCTCATATTAATAGCTAGCTTACAGAAAAGCAGTGAAGAGAAGATAAAAAGATTGCTTTCTATATTTTCCTTGCAGCACTCTCAGTCCCTTTAAAAACTTCCAATCTTCTGGAAATGTTTTAGAGTTAACACGTATTTTGTAGAAAAAAAATATAGCACACAGTTACATAATCTTCTGCAGATGCAACAACAAATCTTTTGGAAATAAATCTTTTCTTATTAGTGTGTCAGCAGCTTCGACTTTTGCCAAGTTAATCATTTAGCCAGCTGAAATTTAGCACGTTTGTTTTGCTGGTTTTGGCCTTGTCAGCAGTAAGGTAAGTAAAAGTGGTTTTCTTAATACAATTGTTTCTTGTCCCTTTTAGCTTAGGAATAAAAGTAAACTCCTGTATAGATTATTTATCTTAGGAAAATTACTTCTTAAAAAGTGTGTGTGATCTAGAGGATGTTTAATCTATTAACATTTCTTATCCTATAAACTGAATCAGCTCTCAGCAAATCTCCAATGTTGGTATACTTCATTCATTGCAATTAATGCCATGACCCCATTTTCTCGTATTCCTTTAAATGCCTGTGTGAAGCTCTCCATGATCTTCTCAGGCTGATCAAACAACAGGCATCCTTGCAGAGCTGTGCTTATGCAGTACAGGAATATCTCCTAACTTCTCTCTGCCATTTTCACCAATGCAATTAATTCTATATTCTAGAGCTCATGTACCAGGGAAAAATTATCTGCATAAATTAATCATCCTAAAATATATAGATTTTTATGCACTGCTACACTGCTGGTGAGGGTACAAATTATGGATGCTTTCTGGAATACGGTCTGACAACATATTTTCAAAGCTTTGAATATTGTAAACATTTTCACCTAGTAATTAAATCTGTAGACCTTTGTCCCAAGGCAATAATGAGAGCTATATTTTAAGTTAGGCACAAAAATGGGTATTTCAGCGGTGTTAACAGTGAAAAAGAAACAAAACACCTTGAGCATCCACCTATGGGAAGTTGTTGTATGAATTAAATAAAATCCTGTGATAAGTAATATGAACTACTTAAGAACACAAAAATGTTTGCTCTCAGCAATGTACTGTGAAGCACTTCCAACAATGAAAGAGCTAGGTCTTCAGTAAATCATTCTTTTCACATATTTGAGAACTCCAGAGAAGAAAGGGAAATCCAAGAATCGCTCATTGTCACACACACCTAAACATATACCATGTGGTGGGATCTCCAGGGACAACAGAAGCTCCGGAACTACAACAGGTCTGTCTGCCAAGTGGCAGAATTAAGTCTGAGGTTTTTACAACAGGTCTATGATTTTCGAAAGGAGGCTAGAGTGGCCCCAAATTGGCACTAACTTTAAATCTCATCACAAGCAATTGCAAATCTTTTCTAGATAAACTCTAGATACAATCCCCAACTCAGGCCTTTAGGATTTCCGTGATGTTAGTTTAGGGAAAAAAAAAGAGAGAGAGAGAGACAACAAAGATCCCCAACAAAGGGAAAAAAAACACCATGTTTGAGAGACAACAGCAATAATTACTAGATATAGTGCCTATTTAGGCCATAATATTTGAAATCAAATACAGGATATTGAATACCAATGAAATATGTGTGTATATATAATTAAAATTTTAAAAACTTAGGTGATATAATTATTTTAAGAGACAAAGCTAATGAGAAAATGAATCAGATATTAATAAATGAATTTAAACACAGATGTTTGTTGAAATTCAAAAAAATCATAATGGCTGGGTAAAGTAGACACAGTTGAAGAGTAAAGAGAAAACACACCTGAAGAAAGTGACCAAACAAATGAGAAGAAAAGTGAA
>PVKM010046250.1:0-11745 GCA_004027735.1 Carollia perspicillata
AAGTACTTATACCTCAAACTCTGGGTGCAGGAGAGAAAGAACACAGAGACAGAGTTGGGGCAGAGACCTCCTCCTCAACTTCCTCCCCCCTCTCCCAGCCTTTCTCCACGTATCAGGCCCTTCAGGGTCTCCCAATCTCAAGGACTTCACGAAGTCCCAGGCATACATGGGAGCACAGGTCATGAGATACACAAACCTAGACCCTTATAACTCCGCCATGGGAAGTCCCACCTATGCCTGCCCACTCTCATTCCTGCTTCAGCCTCAGTGCTTTTCTTAGTAGAGCCCAGGTATGTGTAGAAAGTGATCCTTGAATGTTTTTTTCTCCCAATAACCACAGGGGTCCCTCCCTCAGTTCCTTTAGGACTTAGATTAAAAGTTATGCCTCAGGAAGATAAGTTACAATGGCTCCCTCATCTTATCTACCTTCTTTTTCTCTAGATCACTCTACTCTTTGACACCCTGATACTTTGCTTCAGTTGTTTTGTTCTTCATTGTTCATGTCTTCCATCAGCTGCTGAGCTCTACAAAGGCAAGGATTTTGCCTGTTTTGCTCTATGCATCCCAAAGTGGCTAGAATCATGACTGGTATGTAGTCAAGGCTCAGTAAACATTTGTTAATAAATTAAACATACTTAGAAGTTTCAGCCTCTGTTATTTCTATTGGGGTAGGTGTCCAATAATCCTGGGTAATATACTGTTTGTTTTGGAATGTTTCTTTTCAATGATGCAGCTGTAATTGAGTTAAACCCCCAGTATTTGAGGAAGTAGACACATTTGTTTGATCTTGCTTAACAGGTATGCCTTTCTCTACTTCATGTGGCAAGGTCCAGGAAATCCTTGAAAGAGAGTAAACTAGATCAGATCTCTTCCCTTTCGTGTTTAACACTATGAGATCTCTTTTATGGGCTAAGTTAGCCCTGTCTTAGGTCAACTGGCTGGATGACCATGGATAAAAATTTACAAAAAGGAAGAGTCATACATCCTTAACCTTATGTCTAAAGAGTCTGAGAGGGATGTTATTCTCCTGTTACATCTTGTGGCTTAAAATATAACCTCTCCGTATCGAGCCACTCTGGTTGATGAGCCATGATTGTGTGATGACATAGAAGCTAAGGGGCACGCTGGGAGTCAAGGCACACGCTGGGGGTCACAGCAGAGAGTGACACTAGAGAAAGAGATGACAGATTCCTCCCTCTTTATCAGCAGTAAAAGATTATTGCTGACTAGGATTGATAGAAATGCTTTAACCACTACTAAACTGGGCAAGAATTGCATCAGTGAGGACCATATATTTTCACCACTAAGAACAGAGAATGGATTCTTTTTGAGAATTAACTGGATTTTCTAATGCTTCTCTCTCTTTGGAGCAGAGAAAACCAGGATTGGACTATTTTCCTCACTCATCTCCCAGTTTTTTTTACCTTAATAAAGAAAATCATGGGAAAAATAAAAGGTACTATTCTGATGGCAATATGGGATGCTTACATACCTATTTAAATATGATTTCTTTTCTTCTAGAATATAAAGGGGGAAGCATTTACATTAAAATGGTGTTTAGCTTTATCAATAATTATAATGGTAAAATATTGGAAACAAACAAATTAAGTAATGATTAAAATATCCTCCTTTCTGATACCATATCTATAGTATCTAGGACACTAGTATCTGTTACACAGACGGTATGCAGTGCATGTTACAAAATAAACAAGTGCATGGACAATTATTTAAATGAATTATCTACTTCCAAGCTATAAATCCTATGATTATAAATTATAAATATTAAATATAAATGGTAATTCCAGGATTGTAAATCCTACACTGTTAATGAAATGATTGTTAATCATGATATGTAAAGTGTAAAGATGATAATGTTGAGTGAAAAAATGAAATAAAATATAAAGCAGTGTCTGCAGCAATGATTCTTAAAATTTGGCATACATAATGTTTCCTGGAGGGCTTGTTAACACACACATTGCTGAGGCTCAACACCTGTTTCAGTTGCAATAGGTCTGGAAGGTAGCCCAGTAATTTACATTTCTAGCAGGTTCCCAGGTGATGCCCAGACTGGTGGTCTCAAGACCATATTTTGAAAGTTACCTATTTAAAGAATGATTACAGGCAGGTAAAATAAGAAAATAAATTATATCTGAAAAAGTGCCAAGCATGTAAAATTATGCCAAGGAAATGTTGAGGATACAGTGTTAACAGTGATTATTTTAAAAGGTGGGATCCTGGCTTCTAGTTGCCTTCTTTCTACTTTTCTTTACTTTCCATTTTTTTGTACTCACTTATGTTACTTTAAAATGGGAAAATAAAAAGGCCAGGCAGTTTAAATATGAAAAAAGAAGCAAAACAAAATGTGGCGAGTACACACTAAAGGGAAATGTTACTTTTGTCTGAAGAGACGATACCGGAATCTGGGATGAATGGGGCTAACTCAAGCGCCTGGCCTCCACTCACCTGCAGTACCGCCTGCATGGCCTGTGAGAGCTCCCCGATGCCAAACTGATCCTTCACCTGAAACCTAGAGTCGATCTCTTCTAGAAACATTCCTTCACTTTTCTAAAGAAGACCCCACTGACACTGATGACAGTTTTGCCCACCTTTGACTTAGTTATTCTTTTATTCTTGGTGACTAGTGGTTCCTTGAGATCAGGCCTCAGGTTGCTGCTTGTGAAAGTACTTCAATTTCCCATGCTCAGTTTGAGTTCATATTTTCTATTTGCCCATCTGGATCCACTAATGTCCATGACTGTATCTGTTCCAGGAAGTAGATAATTTTGTTTCCAGTAACTTAGTTATTTAAGTATCTTAATATTGGAAGAAAGGCCTGCCAAGGATTGGACAAGAAGCAATAAATTGAAGTTCCTACTCCAAAGTTTAGCTGTAGTGGGGTTTGAACCTGGGAGCCTCAGCCATGGAAAACATATGCTCTATTACTGAACTATCTATTGTTTGAGTGTAGATTTTGAACTTCATCAAAAGGCTCCCTTGAATTCTTCTTCCAGGTGGTCCAGCCAATGGAAAGTACTAGAAGGTGGGAGTAGGCTAAGGTTCATGTATTTTATTCTTCTGGCCCTGCTATACCATGGGTTGGCAGTGGCTCTATTACTGCACTGGAGGCCTTAGTGCTTCTAGAATTTTTCTCTACTCTAGCTCCACTCCTCGCCACAAATTCTGGCTTCTTCCCTTTGTCCCTTCAGTCATGGAATACTATCTGCTCCCATTGCTACCAGTTTGATAATGTTTGCATGCTCCTTATTGGTTTCCCTTAATCCTGCCAATATCTTGCACATAATCCCTTTATTAAATTTCCCTAAAATTACCCCATTTGAGTAGGCCATGTGTTTTCTCCTGGGACCTTTGCTGGTACCCCTCCCGTTCGTTTTAATTTCATTGTCTATAGATACATGCTTTCATCTTACAGAAAGCAAGAGGCAGGAGCTCCCTATGGCCTCATATGAAATATAAAGAGCACAGGCTTTAGAGAATAAACATATTGTTTCAAATATGAGTTTTGCCACTTCCTTCCTAAATAACACAGCTAATTTACTTGAGACTCAATTTTATTTTCCCTGAGAAATGGTGATGATCATCTCTGACTCGCTGAGCTGTTGGAGGGTTAAGTAAGAAAACATGTCAAGTGTCTAGCACTGGGCACATACACATGTGCTCTAAAATTACATTTCACCCTTTCCTCTCTGTGCCGGAACCGGCCACACCAATATAAGAGGAAGGTTGATTTGTTATCTCACAGTGTCTCTACAACTGCTCTAAGCATCCTCTGCTGCAGATTCAGTCCCCCTCCAAATTCATGTATAATTCTTGTCTTTCAGGGTAACGTACTTCTATCTCCCATGCATCTCTGTTGCCTGGACTATACTTGGGAACATCTGAGTCCAGAGAGCTATACTTTCTCTCTTGAGAGGGCCCTGACAAGCAGACAGGGTTTTGCTGCTAGTTTCTTTCCTAAAACATGATGATCCTCCCTGTGTGAGGAAGCTATGCACTGAGTGGTTTGTTGAGCAGGGGACATGGATGTCTACAATAGACCTAATTTTTACCAATGAGCAAGCTCATTTTCAGTGGGAACACTACTTCACACTATGCAGATAAAACATTTCAGTGTGGCTTGGCAGATTTTAACTTTGTGTGAGACAAGGTCCAGGTGATTTATATGTATTATGATCTTTGACCTTGGAATATACCTATAAGGGTTATTATAACTTGATCTTTTTTAGGTGATTAAATTGAGGCTTAGAGATGTTAAGTAAATTGCCTAAGTCTATTGTAAGGTGGAGGACCCGACGTAAAACTGAGGTCTCTTTATGGTCAGCTTGTATTATTGCTAATACTTTACTCCTCTTTTTGAGGGTTGCTTCTCTTGAAGACCACAGCGCTTTTCAGGATCATGGAAACAAATATTTTTGTTTTTGTCATTGTGTGCAAGGAGAGTGGGTGTGAGTGGGGATGGTGTCAGAATCTGTGAGGTCCTATTGGTAAAAAGTACAAAATATAGAGGCAGAGATTCTACCCCTTCACAAAAGAAAACTGTGATATTGGGAACAAATTAAATTTTTTTCCATGTGCATACCCTGTCTTCACCATTTTTGTGTTCCCAGTACTGCTTTTGTTTAGGCGAATTTGCTCTTGCCAGTACTATTTGTGCCATCCTCTATCCTTGCCCTTAGCTTAACCTCTATATTTGTTGCCTGAGTAATTCCAAAATATGGATCTGATTGACCTAAACACCTAATAAAGAGTCACGTGATTTGGAGATAACCATACCCAGATAGAAAGGGAAGTTTTTTAAAAATATGTATTTTTATTGTTGTTCAAGTACAGTTGTCTCCATTTCACTCTACTACACCCCCATCCCCATCCCACCCATTTTTGAACCTATCCTCTTTGGCTTTGTCCATATGTCCTTTATACATGTTCCTTGATGGACCTTTCCCTGTTATCCCCAATTGTCCCTCTCCCCACTCCTCTCTGGTTACTGTCAGTTTGTTCTTTATTTCAATGTCTCTGGTTGTATTTTGCTTGCTTGTTTGTTTTGTTTATTGGGCTCCACTTACAGGTAAGATCATATGGTATTTTTCTTTCACCACCTGGCTCACTTCACTTAGCATAATGCTCTCCAGTTCTATCCATGCTGTCGTGAAGGGTGGGAGCTTCTTCTTTCTCTCTGCTGTGTAGTATTCCGTTGTGTAAATGTACCACAGTTTTTTGATCCACTCATTTACTGAAAGGGGAGATTTATTACCCCCAAAATAGTCTTATAATAATGATAATCCTACAAATATTTCAGCACACATGGGCTAATGGTAGTCCAGCTGCCTCTGCAAAGTATTGTCACCATGCACTGTGCGATGTGGACTTCCCCCAAGTTTGACTGGTTGACACTGTGCGAATGCAGATAACGTCTCCAGTGTCCAAGCAGAAACAGAGTGGAGGAAGTTAAGTAGGGAAAAATGACTAAAGAGTACAAAATTGGAACTTAAGTTTCATGGTCATTCCCCTTGATTCACTTAGGTCCTGAGTATTGAAATTGACTTCAGTGAAGCTATCACTTTCTTTCTAAAGGCAGTCAGAGAATTTACTTACAATGGCAAGTCATCACCATACTAACTTGGAATATTTCCTTTCAGCAGTGGCTTCTCAAAGGAGATGATTATATAAGAGATGTACTCATAATTACAAGAAGGGCAGGAGTTCAATTTCTTCTCTGGCACTATAGTAAAAGTTCTTTACCAGTAAAAATGCACAACAGAATTTCTAGATGAAGTTGAAGAGGTATCAGTTTTGAAAGGAAAGGCAAGATTTGAGGTCTAAACAGATTTCTGAGTAGACATTTCCACTTGGAGAAGTTGGTTTGTTCTCTTGATTGACTGCTCAGACCTGAGTGGTATGAGGGCATAGTCTCAGCTGTGATGGTTCGAATTCTGGTCCCAGCTCTACTGCTTACTCAACAGTCATATTATAATGACTATGCTATGTCTTCATTTCTTCTACTGGGAAATAGAAGTGAGGAAGAGTAGAAATTAAAATGAACTGATCACTACAATCTAGATATCATGCTGACCACTAAATCCCATTAAATACAAGTATTCATCAAATGGTGAATGGATAAACTAAGTGTGGTGTATCCACAGATACCATATCACTTAGCAGTAACTTTAAATGAACTACTGACATATGCTAAGGCATAAATAATTCTCAAATATTAATGACACACTTCAAAAACTTCATTTATATGAAGTTCTAGAAAAGTCAAAAGTATAGAAACAGAAGAAGGATCAGAGATTTAAAGAGATGGATGGTGGAAGATGGGAACTGACTACAAAAAGGAAACTATTTAGGAATATGTAAATGTTCCATATCTTCATCACGGTGGTAGTTACATTACTGTATACATTTTCCAAATACAACAAATCACATGCAAGATTGTACCACTTTTAATGGGAATTTTGTTGTATGTAAATTTACCTCAATAAGCTGATTATAAAATAGTCTTTGTGTGTCAAATGTACAGTTTCAACTTTTTACAATCTTTTTAGGTTAAATTTTGACTTTGGAAAGGCATCTTAAATTTCTCAGAAATTTTTTTGATGCATGGGTGAGCAAAGATAGGAATCTTATTCTTATCTATTCCAGTTGACTAAAGTCATAGAGTTTATGGAAGAATTTGAGGGAAGGGGAATTTTTAGGAACTCAATTTTTCACAGGAAAGTTCAGGAAGAGGGCTCAAAGTGATGACCAATTATTCTTTACCCACCAAAATAAACATCTTGGTGATGGAAGAGTAGCAGTAGTTTAATTACTATTCAGTGCTTTGTTAAATTTAGAAAAAAAATGTGGAAAATACACTGGGCCTGGAAAGTTTAATATTTGTGGGAAAGATATTTTATACATGTGAAGTTATAGGGCATAGTGTCATAACTCTCATAAGCAATTTGGAGAATTGTTGGAAATTTCCTATGAGATCTCTGAGCTACAGAGTCATATTTCAGAGACATGTATACATGGTGAAGTTTGTTTTCTTTATAAGTTTTGATTAAATATAATGGGGATGTTTAGAATATTTGTAGCTTATTCTCGTATTTACTCCTACCAGTGTAAAATAGGAACAAAAAAGAGAGTCAGAGAGACTTTTAGAGTAGGAAGATTGTCCAGGTAATTCCTATTATTTTAAGATTTTAGACCTAGAATATATAACACACTTATGGGGGTTCAGGTCCAGGGATTTTCTTCCTCACTCAGTCCAGTTACCAATGTTTTTTGTCAATACTGAGTCTCTGAAAAGGGTTTACCCTTGAGGTTACAGAGAAATAATGTGAAAAGGGGACTTCGCACATACTGATGAATGTATCTAAGGATCAGGCATGTGCACAGCAGGCAGGTGTCTCTAATCAGGAGGATGGGACAGAACAGCTGCATAGTGAATAAAGGCTCATTGGCCACCAAAAAGATAAATGGGGAACAGTTGGTTTTCCACCAGAGTCATACCTCCCATAATGCCCTAGTCCCTGATTTTCTGTGACACAAATATTCTCCCAGGCTAAAGGGTAAGACACATTTATAGATGATTGAGACAGCTGTTGTTGTTAAAGAGGATAATTTGTCCCAGCGTCAGAAATTGCTCTCATTGGTCACCATGGAAGTGAGCCCAGATGCTTTCTGTTATGAAATTCAATGTCAAACCAATTATTGAATGTACTGATGCATCATGATATCTGAGATGAAGAAAATGCAAATTAGGCCATTTCCTCTTTGTCAATTTAATTTCTGACAGTATATACTGTCGTGATTTATGCTGACTCCTGGGCAGTAGAACTGTTGTGCTGGACTACCTATTCCTTCCAATGGTAGATACATAATGTCCCAAAAGACAGCAAAGATAATGAAAATAATGTTGATCAAATTTATCTTTTATGTATAGTATCGATGTAGACAGATGAGATCTAAATGGATGGCTTAAAACAAACTTTGATTCTAGTTGGGTACTTCCAGGGCCTCCCTGGCCCTACAGGGAGGAACAGAGTTGCTATATCAGTAGCTAGGCTGTCCTGGGCCGAATCTGGCCCATAGTATCTGCCTGGGTGATCTTGGAAATACAGCAAGTCGTCTTGGGAAGTTATTTTCTATTTACTTCTAGCCTCAATTTCTTTAAACATGAAATGAGGATTAAAATACTCAACTAAGAGACTTTACATTTTGCACTGATATTTTTCATTTGAGGTTGCTGCAAAGGCTTGTTGCTGAATAATTAATAACAAAAAAATAAACATCAGGGACCTGACTGGTTCAAAGAACTGAATTTAAAGAAAAAATTACATACTGAAAGTGAAGCATTATATATATACTATTTTATGTATATATCTATATGTGTGTAGATTTATATGCACGCATATATTACATATGTGTGCATATATATCTACACATAGATATATAATAGTATATGTATATATACTCTTTATACTATACTATACTATTTATACTATGCCGTACTATACTATTTATAGTATATATACTATTTATACATGTTACACATATGTATAAATATACACATGTATTTTTGGCTTAATCTAATTACAGTTGAATTTTTGTCACTTGCAACCAAGGATTCTAACTAATGTAGACAGAAAGATTGACAACCAGAACAAAAGAAGGAAACTGAAGGAAGGTGACCAGATGGATACTGCAGGGAAAACTGGATTTAAAAAGAGCTCTCTCTACTGCTGTCTTCCTCATACATACTTGTCTAAAACCTTAAGCATGATGTTTATAGAGGTAGTAGTATGTCTTTACTTTAAAGAGAATGACTCTAATATTGTTGTATAATAACTTGGTGATGCAGTCAAGCATATTAAGGAAGCTCTCTTCTAGTCCTAGTTTATTAAAACTACCTTTAAAAACCATGAATATTATGGAATAGCATCAATTATTTTCCACATATTTATCAACATACTGTTTTTTTTTAACTGGTTTATAAGGTAAATTGTAATAACATATTCTCTTGCTTTTTATTAGGTAATTGAGGTATATCATTGATGTAACACTTTGTATTAGTTTCAGGTGTACGACATAATGATTCCATATTGTATATACTGTGAAGTGCATACCACAGTAAGTTAATACCATCACCACATAGTTACAATTTTTTCTGATTGTGAGAACTGTTGAGATCTAATATCTTTTTTCTATGTCTTCGTAAATTGCATTATACTGTTCCCGCCTTCTCCACTTTTGGCCACCTCCCCGCAGCCACCTCCACTCCCTCAGGCAACCCCCACACAGTTGTCTGTGTCTGTGGATCATGCATATATGTCCTTCGTCTAATCCCTTCACCTTCTTTCACATAATAACTTAACTTTTAAATACACAGTATGGTATTATTACCTGTCACTACCATGCTGCATGTTGCAATGCCATGACTAATCTATTTTATATGTGGAAGTTGGAACCTTTTTACCTACTTTACCCGATTTCACACACATACCTCACCCCTTAACCCCTGCTCTGCTTCTGGCTACCACCATTTTGTCCTCTGTGTCTACAAGTTCTACCTTTTTTAAAGAAAAAGAACTCTACTGGTATATAACTTATATGACATAAAATGCACCTCTTGAAAGTTTATGAATTTATACATCTGTATAACCATTACCACAATTTGGTTTTAGAATATTTTCAGTATTACAAAATTTTCTTCATTTCTATATGGAGTTAATTTTCTCTTCCTGACAGCCACCTACTTACTTTTTGTCCTATAGATTTTGCTTTTTTAGAAATTTTATTTGAAAAAAATTATAATAAGTGTATCTGGTTTCTTTCATTGGGTATAATTATTTCATATTACAGTATTGTATTCTTCTTTATATTGTTGAGTAGTATTCCATTACATAGATATATATCATATTGTTAATCCATTTATCAATTGCTTCATATTTGGATTGTTTCCAGGTTTTGGCTGCTGTGTATATTCATGTACATGTACACATGTTCTTTATGTAAACTATATTTCCATTTAATGTAGCTAAACATCTAGAAGTGGAATTAGTTGGTCACACAGTAAATGTGTTTAAGAAAATACCAACTTGATTCCCAAGTACTTGTCCCATTTTACATTCTCATAAGTATTATATGTAAAGTGTGAGAGTTTTAGTTTCTCATTTATCTTCATAGATATTCTAGTGAGTGCATGATGAAATCTCATTTGTCACTTTTAAATGTTTTTTTGATTTTGAAATAAATTTAGGATAGCACAGAAGATGCAAAATAAATAGAACATCATTCATAACTATAGCCCAGTTATTAAAGCCATGGAATTGACATTGGTTCAATACTATCAACTAACCTACATATCTTATGTGTATTTTATCAGGTTTATATGCACTCTTTTTTAGGGATGTAGTTCTATAAAATTTTATTATAGCTGGAGAGTAGTGTAACCATCACCACAGTCAGAACACAGAACTATTTCCATTACCTCAAAAAAATCCCCCCCTCATTGTGCTACCCACTATACCTCCGTATAACCCTCATCCTTTGAAACTATTGATCTGGTCTCCATCACTGTAATTTTGCCACCTCATAAATGTTGTGCAAATAGAATCATATGGTCCATAGCCTTTTGAATTGGCCTTTTTCACTCAATGTAATGCTCTTGAGGTCCCTGCAGGTTGCTGTGCCTATCATTGGTTCTCTGTTCTGCTTTTATTGCTGAGTCCATTGTACGGATGTATCACAATTTCCTTAACTGTGACAACATTAGAGAACATTTGAGTTGGTTTCAGTTTTTGACTATTACAACTAAAACTGATATGAATACTTGTATAAAGAAATGTTATGTTGCAGGCCAGTTTCCAGAAAAAAAAAAGAAAAAAAGAAATGTTATGTGAATGTAAGTTTTTATTTATTTAGGGCAGGGGTTAACAAACTATGGCCTATAGAACGAATCTGGCCCATGACCTGTTTTTATGAAATCCAAAATGTTTCTAAGACCCACACTCACTAGAATATTTGTAATAAAAAAATAATACTTTCAAGTACTGGAGATGGGTAGGAGAAACTAGATGTCCTCATACATTGCATATGAGGTATGTTACTGATGGAAATGTAAAATGGGACTATTGTGGAATTTATTTGACAGTTTCTTAAATAAATATACATTTACCAGGTGACTTACCAATTTGTTTTCTCACTATCTACACTAAATAAAAACATATGTTCACACAAATATAAAAATGTTTTTTTACATTTTTACAGGTTGAAAAAAAACAAAAGAAAGTATATGCAACAGAGATTGTATTTGGTTAACAAAACCAAAAAATGTTTGTCTGGCACTTGATAGAAAAGTTTTGCCAACCTCTGTTCAGGAGTAAACACCAGAGAGTAGATTGGTAGATTATATAGTAAATGCATATTTGATTTTGTGAGAAACAACCCAACTGCTTTGCAGAGTGGCTGTGAAGTTTTGTATTCCCATCAGTAGTGTATCAGTTGCTCTACATCCTCATCAGCATTTAGTAAATAAGAATTGCTATTGCAGAAATTTTAATAGAGTTGTGGTAGCTCATTGAGCTTTCAATTTACATTCTAGCGCTTAATGATGTTGATCATATTTTCATGTATTTATTTGCTATCCATATGTGATTTTTTAGTGAAATGTCTATTCAAGTATATATTTTTCTATTTTCTAATTGAATTATGTGTTTTCTTACTGTTGAGATGGCAGGTTTC
>PVKM010046251.1:0-11751 GCA_004027735.1 Carollia perspicillata
AATGTAGAAGCTAAAGAACTTATGATACATGGACAAGAACTAAAGAGGGGGAGTGTGGGTAGGAGGGGGTGTGCAGGGTGGAGGGGAATGAAGGGGGCAATGGGAGAACTGTAATGGCATAATTAATAAAAAAGTTATAAAAAAATATAAACTAGTTTAGTTCATATTCTTACTATAAACATTGTGGTTGAGATAATCTTTCAGATGTCTCTATAAATGTGTATATAGGCCATGTACATGATTTTTCTTGAGTTTGCGTTATAATTGTGTTTTTCCCATTTTTAAAAATTAGCATGCTTTAGTTGGGTTTTGGGGAAAGGCTAGCTAAGAATAGGAAGGATCATTGTCAACATATTTCCAGAACTTAATTTCATAAAGTACATTAATACAGATGCCATTGGTCTCCCATTCTGAGTTATCATACTCTTTACAATTAGCATTAAAATACTGAACCTGCTTCTACTGAGTATATGGGAAATATCCTATATTCAGTGGACTTACTTGAAAATTGTGGCCACAGTTTAAAAATTGGCATAAGAGCCCTGGCTGGTGTGGTTCAGTGGATTGAGTGCAGGCCTTTGAACCAAAGGGTCACCAGTTTGATTCCCAGTCTGGGCACATGCCTGGGTTGCGGACCAGGTCCCCAGTAGGGGGGCATGTGACTGGCAACCACACACTGATGTTTCTCTTCCTCTTTCTCTCTCCTTCCCCCTCTCTAAAAATAAATAAAACATTTAAAAATCATTTTACTTGTAGTTGAAGGCCATGCCATTATTGCCAACAAAGTAAAATATTAGAAAATAGGAAAAACAAATACAGCATTACTTGTTTCTAAAAACACTTGTAACTCTTATAGTGAAGTTCAAAATGAACTTGCATCGTATTAATTTCCCTGAACCATCGTTTTTTTCCAGCAGTATGACAGGTAGGAGCCCTAGGGAGAAAGGGGTAAAGCGTGTTAGAGCAGACGGGAGCTTGTCACACTGTAAAGCATGTATTTCTGTTTCTACAGGAAAATCCTTACGCAGAAGTCCAAGGTACCAGTTTCAGATGAAGTAACAGTTGAAACCTGCACCTCTACAATTCAAACAGGTAACAGTAAATGTTTGTATTATTTTTACTTGATTCAAACACTAAAATGAAGTAATTCTAAAGAGTTCTACTCTTAGAACAAAGGAGTCTGTTCTCCAGATTTTTTTCCCTCTGGTGTGTATGGTGTCTGGAGGTGTGTCAGCTATCAAAACAGTGGGTTACTTGTGAGGCACTCCGTGAGTCTACTAACAGTGCAAATCTTAGAATGGTTTTTGTGGACACGTTTTCCTTCAGAACATCAAAGGAAGAGCAAAGTAAATCACCAGTCCCCAGCCAGACTGCATAATGCTTCTTGATCTTCTGGGATTCGTATTTGGACAGGGCAACTTCCTTTTTACTGTGTTTGTGATAATCTAAGACCAGGATGGACTTTATCATTAGAAAATAAACACAAATGACTGAATTTACTTCAAGGAAATTAACAAATATATGCGTTCCCCTCCACCTCCCCTCCTTCCCCCTCCCCATTGCCTCCTCTTAGCCCCTGGCTGTACAGAGATCAGGAAGATACATTTTCCTCACTGAGCTCATAGTTGGATTTGGGGTGAAGACATCTTGAATGCCTAGGCCCAGAACCTGTCTACACGTTGTACTTGAGGACACAATACTATGATACGATGTCGGTGCCTCACCCTAGAGCACATGCTCTCTATTGTACCCTTCTTCTGCTCGTCGCATTACAAATAGGGTTTAGGACAGGCTTGATTAGACATGATACCTCCCCTCCAATTAAGAAAGTAATATATGTTTATTGGAAAATAATCATGAGAAAGAAGTCCAACATGTAAAATAAAAATCCCTATAACCTGGTTACTCATTTCAGGAATCCACTGTTGACCATTTAGAATGCCTTTTTCCTAAATTATTTTTTTCTGTGCCTATTTTCCCCCATACATTGAAAGAGTAGGTAAGTATGGTAGCTAAAGAGTACAGGGGCTTGAACCAGACTGCTTGGGTTCATAACCCAGTTCTGCACTTACTAAGTATAAATTTAACACACCTTTCCTTGTTACTAGTTTAGATTAATCCTGTCCTTTTTAATGGTTTTAATAGTATTCCATAATAGGGATGTCCTCTGGTATGCTCAACTAATTATTGTTGAACATTTGGGCTGATCACCATTTTTGTTTTGCTGTTTCGTTTCTGCAGAGAGAGAGAGAGAGAGAGAGAGAGTGTGTTTCTGTTGGGTAGATTCCTGAACATGGACTTGCCAGGGCAGCGAGTAGGCACAGATTTTTAATATTTTATTGTTTTTCCTATTAATAAAGGTTGTTTCTGCTTTCATACACTGATGATTGGAAGGTAAAGTGTATGTTTTCCCATTCCTCTTTGCCAAACTGACAGGTGAAAAACGTTTCTGTTTTTTTCTTTTCATATAAGCAGTCTTTGTCTATTAGGCCCGTTGTCAATTAAATGTGTAAAAATGCTTTTCCCTAGTTGGTCTTTTTACTTTAAATCCTTTTATTGACTTTTATTAAACGCTAGAGGATGTTTAATTTAATTAGAGTTTTGTGTCATTCATGAACTCTACATTCAAATATGGCCTGCAGATGCTAATGACATAAAATTTTGGCAAAGAGGAAGCTAAAAGATAGGGAATAATTTATGTTTAATGAGCCACCCATACCCCCAAGCTGGGGTGGTTTTTTTGGTGTGTGCGTGGTAAAGTATATCTCTGGCCATTTGGGTGCTTTCTGCCAAAAGAAAGATATCTATCAGTCCTTTTCACGGCCAGATCAAAGCCCAGATTGCACAGCCTCCATGTAATTAGCTCTGCAGTGACCAAATAGGGACAGCTGGTTATCTGACTTGGCAAACACAGTCCAGATTAATTTAACAAGGAACAAATACACCCTGGCTGGTGTGGCTCAGTGGACTGAGTGCTGGCCTGTGAACCAAAGGGTCACTGGTTCAATTCCCAGTTAGGGCACATGCCTGGGTTGTGGGCCACGTCCCCAGTAGGGGGCATGAGAGAGGCAACCACACATTCATGTTTCTCTCCCTCTCTTTCTCCCTCCTTTCACCTCTCTCTAAAAAATAAATAAAAAGGAACAAGTACCTGAGCTCCTCAAACTTTTCATCATATTCATGTTTCACAATAAGTGCAAAAATTATATTCCAGTTGAGAACAGTGTTACTGTCTTTAAATGTAAATTTTATCTAATATGTTTTATCTTTGTGGAAAGCTCATGTATTGTTTAAACTGAATAAGTGGACACTGAAGAAACAGGATTAATGTGTAGATCCCCAGGAGCTTTTCCCATATCAAAGGGGAAAAGAAATGTTTTTCAAGGAAACATTCTCACAAGTGCATTGTAGCCTTTTCCCTTTTGTTTCCTTCCCAAATAATGTGTGTATATCATTTTTTCAACTTAACACATGGAAGATTAACTCCTGTTTTTCTTTCAGCTGTGGCCGGTGTCCTTGGTGATAGTGGAAGCTCTGGGCTCATTATCTCTGAAAGTCCTATTATCTCTGAACGTAGGCTTGAACAGGAAATAGCAGTGAATTTAAAAGAAGACCGTGAAATAGAAGTTGATGTACTAAAAGAAAGCGTTGACTTACCAGAAGAAAAGCCTCCAATTTCTGATGATTCTCCTGATACTCAAGAAGTTCATGTAAAAAAAATTATTTTTTTAATTCTTTGTCAGTCTTTGTTTTAATTTAGTTAGGTTTTAAACCACAGTTTGAGCCTAATGTATTTATTTGATTACTATATAAAACCCTCCTTTAAAAATCTGCGTTTAAAAAAGTGTGTAAGTAGTTTGTGAAATATAAAGGAACACAGCCTTTAAGTAAGAAATTGTTTTCCTTACTTAACCAAGACCAAAAGGCTGCATTAAATTAAGTCACAATTATAACAATTTTGTTCAATATTTGGTTCAAAATGAAGGTCACAAGAAAACAGATACTCCAGAGACAAGTATGACAGTGAAACTATTCAAAGCATATTATTTGAAAATAATTGAATATGGTTAAACAGAGTTTTTTTCCCCATGAATTCTTGTGGGATAATGATGTTCCCCTGGCTGGGGTTGAACTTCACTCCAGGAAGGATTTTTTTTTTCCTTGGTACTTAATATGACCTGTGGTTTCTAAAAATTCCAACAATTCTCTCTTATTATCGACAGGCAACTTTTTATGTGATAAATGAATTTAAGATGAGGGAAAAACAACTCTTAAATTATTTATAGAAATTTGGTTGTATAGTATTGGGAAGGTTTCTTAACTCATGAAAGTATTGTGGTTGTCCATATTCATTTTTATGACTGTTCTCACTGTGAAATAGATGGATACAGTCCCTGTTCCTTTAGCTGGAAAGCTTAAAAGCTTGTGGGCGTGATGTAAATGGTAATCCTTATTTCTGTGTGTGTGTTTCCAGTCTCTCATCTCATTGAATGTTTGGGGCATGGGAAAATGTCATTGTCTAGGTGGGTGGTGATGTTCTACCTTCTTGGTCAGGAGATCTCTCTGTTACTTTCTACCTCCTCCTTTTTCTCCCCTTCCCTTACCAAAAGGTAAATGCAAGGACCATTCCTTCTTCCACCAAACCCTTGCAGGAGAGGTACTGAACTTGAAAGCCTTAGGAATTTCATGGTTTATGCAGCCCCAGCAAAGGGAAGAGGATTGAGTCTAGCCCAAGGGAGCTTATGTAGGTGAATTCTTCTTCAACCTTATGGGGATCATGCTGTTTAGAAAAGTGTGGACAGTTAGGTAGTTTGGGGATTATCATTAAAACACAGTTTGGGGGTTATTTCTTTTTCTCCAGTTAATTTTTTTTTCTTGGGTGAGAATAAAGTAAGTCCTTAATTCTTTCACAACTGTTAGCATCATAATAATTTCCAAGGTTTTGTTAATTAAGACTGTCTTTTTATAGTCAGGGAAATGTGGATATCTACTTTAATTCCATACAGAATCTCAAAATCTTTTTCTGTCTAGTTATTTTAACTGAGAAAGTCTCATTGCTTAAGTGGATATTTTGTTAAGTAAACCCATAAGTATATGCCTTGTCAAATGTAGTTTATGTTTAAGATTCATACACCAAGGGTGAAATGGTCATTTAAAAACATTATAAGTTAAAATACATATATTAAAATTATTTAACCAGTCTCTTATCTTTAATTCATTTTAGGTGATTGAAAACGAAAAGCTTGAAGTTCAAGATTCAGGACAAGAGGCTAGGAATCTTTCATTTAATGAGTATCCCTCAGGAACTCTTAAGCTTCAATATAATTTTGAGACCATAGAGCAACAGTTTCATGACTTACCTGATAATAAAGACTCTGCTGAGTGTGGAGACATTGCTGAAGTAGATGGGGAACTTTTTGTGGCTCAGAGCAACTTTACCTTGATATTGGAAGGTGAAGAAGAAGTTGAGACAGGTGATTCTGCAGCATCTGATGTGTTAGCTAAAGCGGCTAACACAGTTACTGAGTCAAAACATGTTTACACTGGGGAAAATGATAACCGTGGACATGTTGCAAATTTGCCATCTATCATAACTAGTGATCAAGAGTCCCAAAAGGTAGAAACCTTACCATATGTGCCTGAACCAATTAAAGTAGCAATTGCAGAAAATTTACTAGATGTAATTAAAGACACAAGAAGTAAAGAAACTACTTCAGATGCGATGGAGCAGTCCATTCATGAAAACGTACCTTTAATAAGCCAAAAGGTAATGGGTTCCACCAAGTTAGTCAAATCTACATTTAAGACTGTTCAGGAAACAAGTACAGCGACCAGAGATGTTAACCAGGTTAATGATGACATGATTGCATCCAGAACTCGAACAAGAAGACAGCGTGTCCAAAGCCTGGATGTCAAATCAGTGCAGCAGGAAGAGTCAACCAGTGTCGCTACCCCTGAGATGCTGGGGTTTTCGGTTACGAAGAAAACTAGGAAAACAAGAGACATTTCCAAGGCTTCTGAAAGTGCCTTTTCGAATGTCAAAGAAATATCTCAGAACCAGCAAATACCTCAAAATTCTATTACTCCTAAAAGAGGAAGGAGAAAGAAAGAAATTAATGAAGACACATTAGGAAGTATTAATTCTGTGGAACAAGAATTACAGGTTATTCCAGGCAGGGAATTAAGGAGCTTAAGATCATCTCAAATGTTGGAATCAGCAACCACAGAAACTTCTTTTAGAAAAGAGGTTAAGCTTTTATCTGTTACCAAAAAGACTCCTAAAAGAAAGCAAAAATCTGTAGAAAATCAGGAAAGTGTTGAAATTGTAAATGACCTAAAAGTGAGTAAAGTAGCAAGTCCTAGCATAAGCACCAAAAGATTGAGGCGTACTAATTTAGAAACCTCTGAAGACAAAGGACGTGAACAAGATAGAAAATTCAGTGAACAGCAGCTGCCTATTCATCGTAGTAAAAGGGTTAAAAAGAGAGATGTTAACACATCAGATGTTAGAGAAGACTCTACACTTGATCCATCCCAGTTGACCCTACAAGCAGAATATGATACGCCTGCTACACCCAGGAAACGTGGTAGACCGAGAAAAATTAATCCATCACAAGATGTAGGATCTGAGGCTGTTAAGGAAGAGAGAAGTCCCAAGAACAGGAAAGCTCTCAGCACCCAAAAGAGATCTACAAGAAACACCCCGGCTAAAAGTGAAAAGACTGATGTCAGAAAACCAACCTTAGAAAAATCAGTTTTAGTGCCAAATGAGGAACTTGTTACAGTGATGAGCTCTAAAAAAAAGATTACAAAAAGGACTGAAAGTCAAAGCCAAAAATGTTCATTACGCTCCATATCAGAAAAACACGTAGAGGAAGATATGACTCACAAAGACCCAAATGACCGAGAAGAAAAACTACTCGCCAAAACTGCTTTGACTCCAGTTTCCCACAGCACAAGAACGAGATCTAGCAGGACCGTCGTACCGCTGGACTTTTCCGAACCAGAAAATGAGTCTCTGTTTTCTCCTCCTGTGTCAAAAGTTCCAAGGAAAGAGAGAGGTACTTTTTTTTTTTTCTATTTAAAGCACAATTTTCATTTTATTTGGTCTTCAGCTTCAAAATTGTTTTAAACATGATTTGATTTGATTAGGCTCTAATTGATTATTTCTTCTGAAGATGATTTATAGTTACAAGGAATTTCTTCTTCTTCCAAAGCAAAACAATTTTGGTCTTTTCATCGTAAAATTTACAGGTCTTATATTTTAAAGTTTACTTTGAGATTCAGGAATTTTCTGGTTGAATATAATCATTTAAAATCCTGTAAGATACCAGTGAGGGAAGCAATTAAGAAAAAAGATTGAGAGAGATGATAACGAAGAAGAAGTTCAGACAGTGGCATAGCTTAACAGATCCCACTAGGATAGCTCAGGACTGGAAGGGTGGTGACTCTGCTGTTTTATTTATTTAAACTTTAAAAGTTGCGTGTGTTTTTAAACGCTTTAGTGAACATCCTGTATAGTGTCCTTCTGACTTGAGGAAGGCCAAGAGAAAAAAGCCATTTAAAAATTTGCAAACTGATTTTTTTATTGTTATTCATTATGCAAAAACTTTAAATATTTGAATTTCTGAGAAATTATGCTCTTCGGAAAAATTGTATTTATGCATTCATTTGTTACGTTTGTATAGCCTAAGCCCAGGAAAGGACCCTTTGCCATAGAATATTTCCCCTAAGATGATGTACAGTTGTAGGAGGTCCCCCTAATTTTTTATTGAATCTTTGATTTTGGTAGTAGTATATATAATACAGTTTCTTCATGGTGTTATGAAAATGGTCATGCCTTTACTTTGTACAGAGAATAAAATGACAAAATGTGAGCTTTCAGCTAACTACCAAGCCTGCTATGTTAAAATTAAAATGGAAAAAAAAAAGACAGCAATGAGAGTGGCAGAAGAATGTTATTAGCAGAATTCTTTTATACTTTCCTCCTGACTTAGAGGAGTAAACACAAAAATAGCAAGTTATTTTGGTATAGGATAGCAAACTATCAATAACTCTGATCTTTTATCATCTTTACATAGTCACCATGTGCTGTCACTTTTTTCTGTTAAATACATGCCCACCATAGAAAATTGGAATTTAGAAGTAGATACTCCCCCCTGCCTTTATTTCATGAGCATTCTCTGATATTCTTATTCTCAAACCCCTGAGTGTGCATGGTTTTTGTGAGTTTTTAGTACACATTGATAGTGTGCATGTGTGGCATTTCATCTCATTAACGCACCACAGACCGCTTACACATTCTTGTGTTAAGGACTTGAGTTGTTGCAGGTTTTCTAGTATTGTAAGTAGGTACCTTCTAGTACAAGATGATGAAATTTGGTGTTGGGATCTCTCATTTCTGCCACTTATTAGCTGGGTAGAAAGTTATTTAACCTTTCTGATTCTTGTTTTCTCATCTTTACAATGAAGGTACTAATGCCCCCCCTACAGGGTTCTTGTTAGTACTCTTAATGAAGTAATTAACACCATAGGATACAGTTAGTTTCCTTTCTGCTTTTGCCCTGAAATTATAGTTTTTACACTGTCAAGAACATCTTTCTCCCCTTTGCCTGTCTAAATTATATTTTTAAAGCTCCTTTAAGGAGGGTCAGGAGGTGCAGAGAAGAGTGGCTATAGAAGCGTTAGATCAGAAATTAATTGAGATTCCATTAGAAAGCTGGAGGCTGTCCTCTCATCGAAACCTGTCAAAGAAATAGGTTTCTTAGAATTTTATCTAGGTGTGTTTTATAGCTTAAAGAATGTAGAGCTTGAGGTTTCAATAGATTTTTTTCTGGTTGCCATTACTCATCAGCAGATGTTTAAGGAGAGCCTGTTCATATGCTTGAGGCTGTACTAGGGCGTACATGTATGATTTCGATTCGTGGAGGAAATTGAAGTTCAGTGAGACTGGTGCTGGCATCCTGGAGCCAACTCCTGCTGGCTGCTGAGAGCCAGTTGTGGAAATCTTCAGGAACGTTCTGAGCCAGCCATGGTGGGAACATTTTACCACAGAAATCAGCAAACACTATAAATCAGCTGTCCACCAGCCCCCACACCCCCAAAAGGTGTGCGCTAACACTAGGTCTGCTTACAACGCTGGGTGAGGAAATGGACACCCAAGTCTGGTCTGGCTAACAGAAGCTTATGGAAGGTGCTGAGCATTTTTACACACGTGTTTTGTGCATCCTTTGGCTAAAGCTTATGTGAAGCATATGAATCAGTCTTTGAAAAGCCAAAGAAGCTGTTGATAAGCTTCTCTGGTTACCAGCAGAAAACCCAATTATTTCTGCCATTTATCAGCTGGGAGCAGAGATAACTTTTATTTCTGACCTCATGCCTATTCTTTTGTTAAGAATTGTCTGCTTTAAAAGCAGAATTTGACATCTCATAAAACTCGTCTAATTTCCCAGTAAGTGAAGTAACATTGAATTATAAATTGTTAATTTTTATTTCAAAGATGTGTTAATGATATTCTTCAAATATCATTAACAAAGGCACATATCCATAAAGCACTTACAATATGGCACACATTGTTCTTAATCCTTTAACCTGCACAATAACTTCATAATGTTACTACCAATCCCTTTTTATACGAACTGAGTCACAAAGAGGTCCCCATAACTTGCCTTTGCTCCCACAGCTAGCAAGCCCAGAAACTGGGACTTAATTACTGGCAGACTGGTTTGACTACACCGGGCCACTTCCAGAATTACATTGCTAAATGCCATTCAACTCGATGGTAGAAACAGAACAAAGCAAAAATCTGGGATTAAGTCTATGATCGATGTTTTCAATATATATTCTAAACCGATTCTTAATCCATTTTTATTTATTGAATAGCTTTCTGTCAGCTTGTTTTTGTTTTAAGTATTGTGTCTGCTTGCTTTTTCCTTTTATGATACATACTTTTCTGTCATTCCCCTCGACTAGAACAGTTAACTCAGAATGAGCTGGAAGGAAAAGTTTGAGTTTCTTCTTTGTAAATAAAATTACTTATGTAAATTAGAACCCTGTCTCTGGAACAGTAGGCATTAGTGAAGCAAAGGAGCTCAGGTTGTCTATGCAAATGATGCTTTCCTCCTCAGAGTGTTTAAGAGCAGTAAACATTGACATTAATATATAATACTGTTTTGTATCTGCTTTTGGAAAGCTCTGTTTTTATATTATGGCATTAATAAGTTGCAGCATCAGCTACCCCGAACATTTAATTAAATACCCAAACGAGGTTGGGGTTTTTCCTGTCATGTCTCTCAAGGGTACCATGTTAGGGTGTTTTCTGTGTTTGGAGATGTTTCCGTCTTCCTAATGCACATCATTTATTTCAAGCTTTTTTCTTAATGTATATGTTTATATAAAGTGATATACAGTATTTTTTCTACCTTTTTTTTTTTAGCTAAAAAAATAGAAGCTCCTGAACAGCTGAAGGAATTAGTTTCAGATTTATCTTCTCCGTTTGTCTTCTCACCTCCTGCTCCGAGGAGCAGGCGGAAGAACACGGCTAACACACCCAAACTTGTGCGTGAACTGGTAAGAAATGTATGGTTTTATTTGTATGCTTGTTTAAACATGCTTCTTTTGTTTTGAAGCAGTGTTCCTAAAGAAACTTCTTTTTTTAAGAAAAGAGCAGACATTCACGTTAATAGTCTGAAATTGCCTTGTCTGCACTTCTGAGACCCTGTGTTTATGACGGATCTGTGTTGTGTTGCTGATGGTAAATTACTGGCAGCTGCTGTTTAAGTTCCATTCAGGGGAAAGGTTTTTAAACTTCAGTGTCTTGTTAGAATTACCTGGCTGTGTTTATTTAAAATGTGGGTCCCTGAACCCCAGGAATGTCATCCACGACCATGCTTGAAGAGAGAGTGTTTTACGGTTGATTCCATCCCCTAATTGCAGGTAGCACTGAAGTAGACGTAGTTCAGGGATGGAGTGTGAGACCCTTACAGTTTCCAGTGCAAACCCGTAAGCGGTTTTTTGATGTCCGCCGTTCGCCACTGTCGTGCAAGGACAGAGACACAGAAACAGTGCAGGCAAATTACATGTCTTTCGGGAGATCAGTTTAATTGAAGAGGCCCAAAACACAGTTTTATAGCATGATAAGAATCCTTTCTACCCTGACAGCCCTAGAGGCAGAAAGAAAAGGAGATGGGCGTTCTTGGCAGAGAGAACAGCAGATGCGAAGGCACGGAAGCAGGCGATGCGGGGGCAGTGAGGGAAGGCCCTCGACACTGGAGCAAATAGCCCTGTGCGTGTTTTACGTTGTACCTCTGAAAAATGAGTTCTGGCAAGGAAAAAAGAGTCTCTGGTGGCCCGGTTCTTATGAGATGATGGGAGCCTGGATTTGGGAACAGGCAGTAGGAACAGCAGGGCAGCAGACAGGGGAGACGTTCGTACAAGGGAACCGAGGATGTGTGAGGATGAGGGATTGAGAGCGGTCTCGGGGGGCTAAGTTTTCTACTCAAAAACTTGGAGTCCATTTGGGATTTCTTGGGTTTGAATTTGTTAGCACTGTTTGGCTATATTCCTCGACTCTGAATAGAACTTTAAATTTGAAATGTTTAATTACTTAAGATTTACCTTTTTGAAAAATTTTAACTCTTAGGAAGATGATGCTGTGGGACAGCAAAAAGTAACAAGAATCAGGACTGAGAAAACAAAACAAGCAAGCAAGTATGGCTTTTTCTATGCTGTCATTTTTATGTTTCATTCCTT